>OX632356.1:13911852-13985092 GCA_951751655.1 Ophion costatus | reverse complement strand
TGCCCTAGTACAACTTTCGGGTAAATGTTAGCGCATTACAAGTGCGGTTCATTGCAAACTTGTGTCACTTAATGGACTAACTATGATTTGACAAATACAAACCAGAAATGTACGAATACATAACCAGCGACAAACATACATAAGAATATTTAAGATTACGCTGCGAACAACTAATAATGGCATAGTATCTTATTTGATGAAGCGAGACTAATTTAAACTTAGGTGAGATGGCGAATCTTAAATAACTAAGCAATAATAGTATACTCCTACTCGAGCTGCTCAAGTATGGAAAGCGCAGAAGAAGCCGATGAAAGCCTACATGTGCGATGCCAGAGAGAAAATGATTGAATTGGATAGGACCACTAATTATCCTAGTATGCTAAGTTAAATGAAGAGTTGCAATTTTAACGAACAGAGTTCTCGTAAGTGCTACCGCTCTCCCGACACCTCGCGATCAAACAGGTATTCAAATACACGTTGTTTAAATATATCCAATGAAGGAGAGCTGGTTACACCCATTGGTAACGAGTGCCAAAGGTGACAAGCTGACACGGCTACAGAGTGTTGAAAGACACTAGTCCGCGCAAAGGGAATGTTAAAGGTAGAAGGTGGAAGGCTTAGTGAGGCCCGTGTGTTCGGGTTAGCCCTGACGAATAGTTCATTGATGTATTCCGGAACTCGCTCGTTGATGACTTTATATACCAGAATAGCAAGGAAGTAGGAACGCCTGTTTTTTACCGAGAGCCTTTTCAGACGATGTCTGAAACCCGTTACATGCTCGTCCCTGCGGAGATTGAAAACGAATCGCACGCAGCAGTTCACGAGTCTCTGAAGTTTAGTGTTTAAGGTTTCCGGAAGATTACAATATACGACAGAACAATAATCGAGCCTAGGGAAGATCAGAGTGCTGACTAATCTAGCTAGTACGTCGGTTGGCAACGAATTTCGATGAAATTTTAGCCTGTGAAGAACACCATGGATATCTCGTGAAATACGAGCAACATGACCATTCCAGGACAAGGATGATGAAACGTAAAGACCTAGATTGCGGAGTCCGATGACGTACGGCAGTGGGGTGTCACCTACCAAGATGGCTGGAAGTTGCTTTAACCGTAGCACTCTCATCCGTGGGCGGCTGCCCAGAATAAGAACAGTGGACTTGAATAAGCTTAACGATAGTTCATTTTCGACTGAGTACCTGTAGATGGTATTGACATCAGTGTTGATTTGAGCTAGTGACTGTTGTAATTGATTTTGTGGACGGCTACAATATATCTGCATGTCATCAGCGAAGAGCATGTAATTAGAGAATCGCAGATGATCGGATATGTCGTTGATAAAGAGCGAGAATAGAATGGGCCCTAGTACCGATCCTTGAGGCACTCCGAGGTTCGTAGAGCGCCATGGCGTAGTGGTTCCATTCTCATCCACAACCGCCTGGGAACGACGGGTAAGATATGAGTGGACCCATTTTAGCGCAGTGTTTGAAAAACCAAGTCATTTTAGTTTAATCAACAGAAAATGGTGAGGAACTTTATCAAACGCTTTTGAGAAGTCGAACATGACCAAAATAGTTCACATGCCCACGTCGATTGTTCGTCGAACGTCCTCTAAAATCCTCATTAACGCGGTTTGTGTTGAGAAGCCATTTCTATAAGCAGATTGCCTGGGATTGAATAAATTGTTGGACTCCACAAATTTGACGATTTGATCTTTTATTATACGCTCGAATAATTTAGATAGCTCAGATAAATTAGCAATAGGGCGGGTATCCGACGGCGACTGAGGCGTTTTGACCTTCAGCAACGGCCGCACATAGGCTCTCTTCCATAATGCTGGAAAGCAGCAAAGATGAATGGAGCAATTATATATTTGTGTTAGGTGATCAATGACAACAGAGGAGGCATTATAAATGCTAAAAGCAGAGACACCGTCTGGCGCCACAGCTAGTGAAGATCACTTGAGCAAGTTAATTTGATGGCGAATTGTCGTGTTATCAATAAGTGAGAAAGAGAAATTACGATTACTGTCCGGGATGAGTGCCAAAGACGCTTCCATTTCAAGCCAGCTTAGTTCAGTAGGTGACGTTGAAACTGATGTGAAGTATTCATTTAGTGACTCAGCAGAGAATGCAGAGAGAGAGAGAGAGAGAGAGAGAGTGAGTGAGTGAGTGAGTGAGAGAGTGAGTGAGTGAGTGAGTGAGTGAGTGAGTGAGTGAGTGAGTGAGTGAGTGAGTGAGTGAGTGAGTGAGTGAGTGAGTGAGTGAGTGAGTGAGTGAGTGAGTGAGTGAGTGAGTGAGTGAGTGAGTGAGTGAGTGAGTGAGTGAGTGAGTGAGTGAGTGAGTGAGTGAGTGAGTGAGTGAGTGAGCGAGCGAGCGAGCGAGTGAGTGAGTGAGTGAGTGAGTGAGTGAGTGAGTGAGTGAGTGAGCGAGTAAGTGTGTGAGTGAGTGAGTGAGTGAGTGAGTGAGTGAGAGAGAGAGAGAGAGAGAGAGGGTGGGAGGGAGGGAGAGAGAATCAGCGAGGATAAGAACGAAAAAGATGAGTGGGAGGGGTTCGTTCGTGAATCGAGCCCGGCGTGGGTGGCTGGCGGTCGGGGGAAGGCGAAGGGAGTGGACCAAGGGGTATAAAAGGTTATCGATTAAGTTTGAAATTCTGCGCAAATTCTACGGTCGCCACATCGACATTCAGGATCAAAAGGTCAAATTAGTCGTTATCATGTTCTATACCGAAAGTATTCAAAATGCGGGCGATACCGGAAACTATTTCCTAAATCTGATACTGTTGTAAAAAAATTACGATTGAAGAGCGGAAAAAATGTTAAGATAGACGAGAAAAATGACAGAGCGTAATTTTTATTAGTGAGATTAAGAAGAGAACAATCATAAGAGGATGAGAGGGATTATGGAAGTTCACCATCGTATGTACGCTAGGGACGCCTGGGAAACTGGAAGAATCCACTATCAATTTATAATGGGTCATTAGGGCGAGCCGCAAATTTTCAGCCCTTCGCGCAGACCATTGATGAAATTTGTAATGGAATGTAATGGATCTTTCGATGTTGCACAAAGGTCTTCCAATGTCTAAATCGTACAATGAACGAAAAAATATTTGAATAAAATCGGATGTATATAAGTCGCAGAGATTTCCTTGTCTCATGACCTACTACGTTCCTATTTGTGTTAAATATATATTATTTTGTTCAGCTATTCCTTTTGAATATTAAATAAACAAAGATACAGTTAGAATAAATATTTACTTTCTTACAATATACACGGCAAATTCAAGAGTACTATACGCATAGAATATTTCATAATTCCAAAATTAAATTAAATTCTTAATTTGGAATTCTACTACAATGACAATGGATCGTAATCCGTCATTCATCAAAAATAATTCGCCTACACATAGAATCTAGCCTACAAACCACCTACCTATCGCCACGCACGCTGCCCCTACGGTACCGAGTGTTTGTAGCATCCTAGTTGCAGAAATGGCGTAGGAAACCAAATGAATGCCCATAATTATTTGTTGCATCACATAAACTATATCAATTAGTTAATATTATTATGATAATTAGTGAGTTTTATCGAATATCGTGCTATATATTATTCAAACATCACCTATATATATATAATTCTTCTTCTCTGTCCCCCTCTGGATGTCCCCACCCCTTCGATATGCATGTTGCAATAAAGACAGACCATTTATTCAATCAAATAGAAAATTTTTTGACTCTACGAAAATGCTATTTAATTGAAAAAAAAAATATATATATACATATAAATGGTTTTTTAATTGACGCGGGCAGATGTTGCCAAGTTGTTTTGGTGGCATCTGTCTAATCTGTTGTTTATTATTCAGTCACCAATGCCAAATCACCATGGCAAGTTACACGATTGAACAGCACGTCCAGATGATAAAACTTTATTATCAAAATAAGTGTTCGTTGGTGCAAACGTTGCGCGCGTTGCGCCCATTTTACGCCAGACGCGGTGGCCCTCCACAGTCGACTCTCTAACGTTTGGTGGCCCAATTCGAGACGACCGGTTCGGTAAACAATCAGCCAACACCCGTACGTCAAGGGAACGCCAGATCGGCCGAGAACATCGCCGCGGTCCGTGAAAGTGTGCAAGAACTTGCAAGAACGTGCAAGAAAGTGTGCGAGAATCCGAGGCAGTCAATTCCTCGCCGTGCACAAGAACTCGGCCTTTCGCAGACTTCAACTTGACGAATTTTGCGTCGGGACTTGGGCCTACACCCGGATAAGATCCAACTGACCCAGGAGCTCAAAGTTAATTACCATAGACAATGCCGTTTGTTCGCTGACTGGGCTTCGGAGCGTTTGGAAACGGACCCCAATTTTGGCCGAAAAAATCATCTTTAGCGACGAGGCGCATTTTCGGATGAATGACTATGTTAACAAGCAAAATTGCCGTATATGGGACGACGCCAACCCACACGAGGTTCACCAGGTGGCAATGCATCTACAAAAAGTTACTGTTTGGTACGGATTTTGAGCCGGCGGCGCCATTGGTACGTACTTTTTGGAAAAAGACGTTGGTGAGGTCGTCATCGTCAACGGCGAACGCTACAGAACGATGATAACCGATTTCTTTTGGCCCAAATTGAACGATATGGACGTAGACGACATGTGGTTCCAGCAGGATGGCGCTACGTGCCACAAAGCGGACGCCACGATGCACATTCTGCACGAACGATTTGAGGGTATGGTTATCTCTCGCAGAGGTGACGTGAATTGGCCACCAAGATCGTGCGATTCGACCGCGCTAGACTTTTTCTTGTGGGGTTTCGTGAAGTCGCAGGTCTATGCCAATAAGCCGCAATCGACCGATGCTCTTAAAGTCAATATAACCCAGGCCATCCCTCAAAGTCAGCCGGATCTATGCGGCAGTCATTGAAAATTGGACCACCCGGATCCGTGGCACCGTGAGAAGCCGCAGCGGACATTTGAACGATGTTATATTCCATACATAATGGCATACATAGGCCTTTCAAATAAAAAAAATAATTTCGTTAATACCTCACACACGGCTTGTTTTATTCCGTTTCAACATCTACCCACCCGTATCGAAAAACTCTGTATTTAGTGGATTCTACTAAATTGTATTTTAAACAGATGAAACCCAATCACAGATGTATTAGGAATAAATAAAATATTTAGTTATTAGACAATATTAAATAGATCTTCGTTAATGAATAATTTTAATAATGGAATGCAATAGGAATAACGCAGCTCGGCCAGAAGATGTCGATACTTGAGCCATTTCCCCTCTTCCTTTCGCGACACGTATACCGCAGAACTCAATGACGTATATAGTCTTATCATCGAAATCGAAGAGGAGAACATCAGGCTTAGTCCCTTGAAGTGGCCCGATCGTCGTGAACGAGAAGTTCCAATAAATCTTGCACCGCTCGCCCACGACAACGGACTCAGTATCTCCTGGTAAGTAAGGCGACATAGCACGGGCTCCCGGTCTATCCCATAAGAGTACCGTAGATGGTAATACCCTTGATGGCCCTTAGGGCGACGTTATGGCGATGGATGTAGCTGGGAACTGCATATACCCGGCAGGCCGACAGTAGATGCATTAGTGTCGGCAGATGCTGACCCATAACGCGACTGCGATAGACCAGGGTATTGATAACTCCGTCTGGGCATGCGCAGATGAACCCTTCGGTCTCGGAGCTCAGTCAAGCTGACCGCTAGAAGGAAAAGGTCAGCTGAGCGGGCAGCTCTTGCTCCTCAATGTGGTAAAAAAATACACCGTTCATGGGTCTCCCCAGGTGCTGCCAAGTCAGGATATTTATTGACAAGGCGGAGTCGTCGCGACGGCCCAGGCTGTGCTACATCGCCTTTAGAGCATACGCAACCGGCTTATATCTATCTTTACAGATCGAAATCCCCTACCAAGATACCGGGCGATGAGAAAAATCCTTTGACCATCGCTGGCAGCTCCCCATGCGAAAGCAAGAAGATGCCGATGCATCCACGGAAAACCTCGGGAAGGCCTCCTCTTATGTCCCGCCCGGATATGGACCAGAATGAAAGGAACGTGAAGGAATTCTGAAGGAGGGTTGAGGCAAGTCTTGTTCATGATATATTACCGAGTGGGAGTCTCCGTTATTTGGGAGTCCTCCTTCGCCAGCGCATCGTTTAGACGCCTCACATGACCACCTAGGGCGGCCCAGAGTCCCCGTACGGGTTTTTTCCGCATCAGATTCCTTAAGAATCGCGGAATTTGCTGCCCTGCAGCCAAGTAGACAGATAATGTCTTTTGGTTTACCATGCTGTACCTGGCCGAGGCCTTAAACGCGACTCCCACGGGCTTGGGGTCGGGATACGCCAGACCACGCGACAAGCATATGCAAGCTTCCCAGTTTACATTCGGATGCGGGTCCTCGTGCAGCTACTAGTGAAGTCGAGTGACTTTCCAGCACTCTAACAGCTCTGCAGGCTGCTGCCCAAGCTTTTGGTGCGCAGCTCATCCGTCGGAACCCCTAACAGGTCCTCGGCCACCATGCCGCCAACCACTGCCCTCACAAGTCCAACTTCAACGGCTGGGCCGAGTATTCCCCGGTGGCTTCCCAGCCCCGGTGGCATCAGTTTGGATGACTGGTAGGGTCGTCATGACCCGTAATCGTGCCACTACACTTAACGGGTCCCACCCCGACGGCCGTGGTAGGCCAGCTGGAACGGCGGTGTCACCGCTCACCGAGGTTCCAACAGGCATCATTCCGTAGGAGTCAGACTGCGGGAACCCTCCTGCCGGAAGAGGTACTTGCCACAGGACCGTGTCGCCGCTGTTTCTCAAGGTCCAAAGGCCACAATGAATAACACACTTGACGCCAGACGCACAAAAATGTGAAAAGTCTAAATTGCCTCAAAGACTGAGCACATCACTGTTACAAAATGTAAAAATGTCTTTAACGACAAGAAATCGTCACTTCTTGACGATTTTTACATCTTCAACGACACCAGCACACGCACGCCAACCAGAAAGCCCGGTGTCGAAACTCAAGTATTGTCAAGCTGTGCCCGGTGCAATCCGACGATTCGGATGTACTCCGGGCACAACTTGCTCCTCGCGAAGTGCGCTACGTCCTTTATTTTGCACCGCGTACACTTCACGCACTTAGGTGCTTCCTTTGCCGGACAGGCGCCCCAAAGGTGTTCTCGTGAGCCGCAGTGCTCGCAGACCTGGTCCGGAGCACTGCAACTTTTCGCGATGTGGCCGTAGCCACAACACTTGAAGCACCGAGTAACCGTCAGATACTCGGCGCTCCTATATGAGCCCCAGGCGAGGAACACGCGTCCCCGCAGCCAAGTCAGGACATTTATTTTGAAGGCAGAACGATCGCAATGGTCCAACCTGTGCTTCCTCGCCTCTAGAGCATACGCTACAGGCTTCCATCTATCTTTGCAGACCGAAAACCATGTCCAAGACAACGGGCAATGACAAAGTCATTTGAGTGTCGCTGGATCGACTAGCAAAGAGAGCACTTTGGCCACGCGGCGGCGCAGTCAGGCAGCTCCACCAGGGCCTTAGCCGCAGCGGAGACACCGATCTCGACCCCGCGTGCTCACGGGCAACCTCGGAAAGGCCCGCTCCCGTGTCCGCCCGGACACAGCCCTGAAGACAATAATGTAGGAAGGGTAAGGGTAGTTGGATTTGGAGCCTAGTGTGGGCGTGCTGTGGAACAAAACTGGGAGTACTGTGGGCGCACCGATTATTTACATATGTCGGTTTGAGTGTGTGTCTCATTGTCTGCATCTGTAGTGTATATCTTCATCTACATATACCCCTATCTTTCTAAAGATCGCGTTTGCTAGATCCGGGGCAGGTTGAATGGGTCGCGAGGTTTGCCCGTCCACCCGCTTTTCACCGAAGAGCCCGACATATACTCCCCGGCTACGACCTGTGGGACATTCGATCTCCTCCTACCTACCCCACGGGCCCTGACAAGAATCGTTCACTCTACCCTATTCGGGACGAACCTGCTCTATCCCACTACTCTAGCTTTCATTCATTCTCCCGCGCGACATTCCCCCCTGTTTCCACCCGCTGGCCGTGTACTCGGCCCTACTATTGGACCTCTTCCGCACCCTTTAGACAAAGGGCCTCCCGACAGAAGTCAGCGAAAACGGTGAAGGCCTCTGCAGTGCCCACCAATTGGCGTGCCACCGCTGGCCATACCCTCTCGCCGATGACGTCCCGCAAAGCGACTCTCTGCGGTTCGAAGTGTAGGTACTCGAGAAGAATGTGCCGGGCCGTGTCCAGCTGTCCACACCCACAGTTCTCCTCCTCGACGAGCCCGGGTGACGCGAGACGCGCGCCGAAGTTGCCGTGGCCGCATACAACCTGTATGCTTTAGTGGTTTGGCCAGAACCAACCCGCCGCCAATCTCTTCCGGATGTTGCCGAAAAATGTGGTATGGCCTTTGTTGGAAGATTGCCAAGCGGCCTGCCACATATTGATTGCCTCGTCCTTGACCCTATCCATTGCGTTGTTAGCCCCCGCTAAGATTTCCTCCCCGTTTATCTCGACTCCGTGTCCCTTTCTAAGGTGGTATCTCGCCCGCCTGCTTCAGCACAATGTCTACTGGAGCAGCCCCTGCAACGGCGCACATAGAATCGTAAGAGAAGGTTCTGTATGCCCCAGTGACCGCGATCAACGCGAGTCGCTGGGCGTTTCTAAGGACTCTAAGGTATGCCTCCTTGCAGAGATCAGACGATCCAACGGCGACATATGTCACCGTCGTGGAAAAAAACCCGTAAATGGTGCTAACGATGTCGAGTCTCAGTCCCTACCCGGCCCTCGCGATTTCCCCAGGCGTTCGAAGAGGGATGCACTCTGCTTTCTAAGATAGGAGCAATGGGAGCTAACTTCCATCTCCGTATCGAAATGGATGCCGAGATATTTAACGCTATCTTTGAAAGCTCTCCTAGCTGCAGCATCCCCTATACGGATAACTGGGTATGTAGAGGCCAAGTCAGGCCTCATAGCAGCACGGCGCACGCGGTCGGGACGGTTTCCTCCTCTTATTCGAATTGGCGCTCTCCGTCGCCTATTCACTCTGAAGGAGTATGGCTTCTGTCTTTCTTTGGGACAATTCCAGCTTGGCGCTCTAGCACCAGGCTACAATTCTACCTACTATCGATTGCGCTCTAACCTCTAGCTCCCGCCGCGAGTTGCCTTCCACCATGACCATGAGGTCATCGACGGAGGCAAAAAACTTGTTCGGCGCGATCTCTTCGAGGATTCTGAGGAGCCGATCGAACATGAGGTTCCAGCAGATAGGCCCAAGTACCGAGCCTTGTGGGCAGGCCCTCTGGACGCTTGCTTAGAGACCTCTCTGTTACCTCACGAAATATCCACTCTCCCTATCACTAAAATTATTGCGGATAACGTTGAAGACGTTCCGCGGGCAGCCCCTAAATGTTAGACTATCCAGTACTAGGGGCCACCACACGGTGTCGAAGGCGCTCGAAATGTCGAAAAGGAGTGCGACGGAGTACTTACGTGTCTACAGACTCGGCCCACATCGTACACAGCTCCACGATCGCGTCCTCCGTCGACTTGCCCGGAACTAAGCTGAACTGCCGATCGGACGTTTTGCCCAGGCCCATCGACTATCGCGCAACGCGTCCCTTAAGGGATTTTTCGAAGAATCCTATCACGGAGCGGAAACATGTGGGCCTATACGATTTTCGGTCCTTCTCGTCCTGGTCATCGCCCTTCAGAAGGACTCGGAGGGGCCCTTCTTCCAGGCGGAGGGAAGGACGCCCAAACTCAAACATGCGTTGAAAAGCCGGACGAGCGCATTGGGAATGACCACGAAAGCGCTCTTAAGCACGACAACCTCAATGAGATCGGGTCGCGGGGCGTTCCCGCTCTTGAGGGTTTTAAGGTAGGAAGCGAGCTCTGCTTGAGTGAAGAGCGGGTCATCGGGTGCAGCGAAGGCACCCTCCCTGACTTCCCGCTGTTGGGGGCGTCATCCTCTTTCCGATCTTCAGGAACGTGAGCCTCAAGGAGGAAGCTGACCGTTTCCTCCATGTCCATTGTGGCTCTCAACTTGAAGCTTGTCCGACAGGAGCACGTAGACGAAGCCCCAGGGCTTCTCGTTGCCGTGCGATGAGACGAAGCTCCTCCAGATTTCCATCTTCACCCTCTTTACCTCCCGGCTATATTCCCGAAAAGAGGTGCAGTACTCTCCAGTAGATTTTCGAGGTGCCGAACGTCATCCCGTTGCCCCTGGAGAGCCCTACGTTGCCGGTGAACCTCTTTTTTGAGGTTGGTGAGATCGGCCGTCCACCATGGCTTGGACTTCCTGAAAAACTTCTTTCTGGGCATCGCCCCCTCACAAGCCTCCGTGAGGCCAGTCGTGAGGGCGCCAGCCATCTCCCCGACTTCTCTACGGCGGACGTCAGCGGGAGCGCCGGCAGCTTTTGCGCCGACAGGTCGGCGAGGGTCTAGTGGAACCGCTCCCAATCGGCTCTCCTTACGTTGAACCGACTGACAGCGGGGCGCCCGTCTTTCCCCTCGGCTTTTAGCACCCTCAGACCGACGGCCAAAGCATTATGATCGCTTGTTGTCCAATCCTGCCGCACGTTCCACTCGCCGACAAAGCGGCTCATGGAAAGCGACCCCGAGGTTACGTCGATATATGACGAACCTGTAAGTGCCCAGGAGGTGGGCGGCTGGTTGACATCATTATGGACGGTGCGGCCAAACTGACAGATAAGCCGCTTCAGTGTGGCACCGCGCCTGTACGTCTCCTAAGGTCCCCAAAGGGAGAACCGGGCATTGGCGGCCAGCCCGACCAGAACTCTCAGCCCCCTCAGTGAATGAAACACCACCTCGAGGTGCCTGAGGTGCACCTCAATCTCGTCGCTCCACTGGAAGTAGTGGGATACAACGTAGAACGAAAAGCTGGGTGCTTGCACTATCGCACAGACGCAGTGCGTGGTGCTCAGCTGCGAGACGGAGATCATCTGAAAGGAGGGGTTGCACACCGCCACCGCCGTCACTGGGCGTTCTGAGCGGACAGCAGCGACCCTCATTCCAGCCCCTAATTCATAGAAGATGTGACTCGTGTCTTGGCACTGGGGTCCTGCAAAAGCACGACGTCCAAACGCTTATTGGCGACGAGCGAACGCACCTCAGCCGAAACGACAGCCGATCGCCCGGCATTCAGCTGCAACACTCTAACTTTGTCGAAGCTCGGCCACCCGGCGCGGCCAAATTTACCGCGATTCGTCTTTCGGGGAGGATAGGCGGGGCTTCAACGGCGACGTTTCTAGCTACCTGAATGCGCACAGCTGCGGTTAGCTGGTTTACTTGCCTAGCTTGGTTCCCCTCGTGTCTAACGAGAACTACTCTAACGGAGCGAAGGCCAAACTCCTGATACTGAGCCCGAGGTCGGCTACATATTCGGCACCCCGGGGGTAGCGTGGGTCGCCTGGGGCTGACTCACGAGGAGGGTTAAGTCGCGCCCTTGCTTCCCGAGCCACTCTACGGGTGTTCAGACGCGCGACCAAGCCTCTCGCTCCTCCATCCTCAGACATACCAGCATTCATACCAGTTTTTTGTAATTTTTCGGCATATTAAGGCCCACGAGTACGGTGGAAGCATTGGGTTCACCCCGAGCAGAGCCACCATTGCCCGGGTATGAGGTAAATATGACAGGGTACCCAGGTGCCCGGAAGGGATCATTATCGACTGCAGCCAAACAAATAAAAACAAACACTCTCGATGCAGAGAGCAGACCATCGGCACGATGCCGTCCACCACTGGTTTCAAAAGTTTTCTGCCCCGGCGCCCTGGGGCAGCGACGGAACGCTGTAAACTTTAACAATAAAATTGAGTGACAGAAGGTTTTTTATTGGTACGTTGGGGGCACTCGGTTCCGTGCCGCCACCACAACCAAGGCCACGGTAGGGCCGGGCCCAAGATACCCCATCTGAAAAAAAATGTCATTAGTGAGGGAGGAATTCCCGTGGGATTTTGTGGCGTCCCTTGTCGTCATCCCCTCCCCCTGAGGGAGAGTGGGGTGCCGACGGAGGTGGGTCGCAGGGGGGTGAAGGATGTGGGAGGGCGTTGGGGTGGGTATTGGGAGCGTTGGAAGCCGTAGCTCCGTTTCCCAGGGTCCGGGCGGGACTGTCCCGCGCATATCAATAGGTGGAGGCACCGAAGGCGGGCGGCAGATGCCAGCAAGCTGTCTGAGCCGTTTGCGTCATTTGCGCCCCCCGGGCAGTCAGTACCTTGCGCCCCTTGCCCTCGCTGAAGGTCCGCCAGCCTGCCTTAACGAGTAAGGCCACTGTAACGGCCCAAAAAAAAGGTTTTTTCACTAATTTTTTGCTCCCGAAATTGAAGGTATTTGAAAAAAAACTTTTAATGGTGTTATCGGGCATACATTAAACTTTATTATAAAATTTTTTTACAGTAAAAAAAAACAAAATGGCGGTTCCACAGCTATCTTCCCGGGACATGTTTTGCTTCCAGGGCTCCGCGGCACGCAGCACCACTGGTGCACTTTTGAATCTAGAACAAAAAAAAACCATTAATCTAGAGGGCTATAGCTAGAGAATGTCGATCGGATTTTAAAAAGTATCAATTTTTGTGGATTTGGCGTGCGTTTGAAAAAAAAATTGATTTTTGACGAAAAAAACGGCAAGTTTTTTGTTAATAAAAAATCAATAAATAAAGTTCTTGAAAATTCCGATCGACATTCTCAAGATAATGTAAATGTTCACATCTGGTTAAAATTTCAAGTAAAAAAAATGAAAATTGTTCGAGTTATGCTGCGTGCCATTTTGAAAAACCATGTTTCGAGAAAAACGCGTTTAAAGTTTTGCGAATAGTTTTTTATTGGAAAAAATTAAAAAAGAAATTAAAAAAAAATTTTACCGTTAGTCTGCAATCCCAGCACCATACATTTGTCCTTCGATAGCCAAATTTTCGTCTTCTTCGTCTTTCCTGGTTGATTTTTGGAGCGCGCGCGCACTTTTGGCCGCGTCGCTCAGAGATGTCTCCGCGTGCGTGATGCGTTTGGCGTCGGCTTCGATGCAGAAATTATATAACTGTACACCAATTTCCACCTCCAACATCTTGAATATTTGCAAGACGTTGGTAAGGCCGCCATTGAATATGCAAACAGCGATATCCGTCGCAATATCTAGTACAGTTTTTCCGCTTGAGGATGATTTGGGGGCCAAACTCCAAACGGTAGCGTTGAAACTTTCGTTATTGTTTTGAGTATAGGCCCCCAAGCAACGCTCCAGCAACTCGTCCCGGCTCAATTCCATGTAGATGGGTTTGATGGCTTGATAAACCTCCTCACTCATTGGCTGATTGTGATGATACGCATCCAAGGCATTTTCTGCTTTCGCTTTCTTCCAACTGCACCAATTCTCCGAACATTTTTCGTGCTGAGGCTTTTCATCCGTTGACATTTTGTGAAAAAGGGTTGCCCAGATCTCATTTTTCATATTTTTGATGGAATCGGAATTTCGACGCATTGCTAAGCCGTAATAAATGCTTAGTTCGTCAATCAATTTGGCAGAGAGTTTTCCTCCTCCCCCGAAACCTTTGGTTCCTTTTTTTAAGTTTCTCAATCGAGTGCCCATTCTTTTTTGCACGTGATCTATGCACTCTTTTTTTTTAACATCAACATTTTCATAAGGCTTCGAATCCACGATGCCTTTGAAATTTTTGGAATCGCCATCTTCGATATAATTGCAGTCGTTTCGGAGCAAGTTTTGACACGCTTGGCGGCGACCTTCATTTCCTAAGGACAACAAATTTTTTTTCGCACAGGACCTTTTTTTTCTCATTCTAGAGGGTTTAAACTATTTTTTAAGCCAATAAAAAAAAATCAGTTTTTCAAAAAATTTACAGTGGCCTTACCCCTTAAGTGTGCATTCGATATGGCAATCCGCAGCATGTATCAAATGCGCACTCCACCGTCCAGCCCAGCACCCGTCGCCGGGGCTAGCGAGAGGGGCTCTCACGACGCCGAACCTTCTTAAGGGGAATTGTGGGAACCCCTAAACACCTCGCCCCGGATTGACTCCGAATCGGGAGTGCTAAGTGGCCAACAATAGCCTGCGCAATAAGCCGTCGCTGCCTTCCCGGTAGTACCGTTGACGGGCTCCACCCACAAGGAGCTTCGGCACTTGTCCTTAAGAGGGAACACCCGAACGACTTGGGGCTTGGAAGCCCGCCAAGTTAGGACATTTATTGTAAAGGCGGAAACATACACAATGTTCCAGCCTGTGCTCCCTCGCCTCTAGGGCATACGCTACCGGCTTCTATCTGTCTTTACAGACCGACAACCACCTCCATTGGGCCGGGCAATGGAAACATCCTTTGGCTTTGGCTGGATTGACTTGCGAAGAGAGTAGTTCGGCCACGCGGCGTCGAGTCCGACAGCTCTGCCGGGGCGTTAGCCCCCGCCAAGTTAGGACAGTCTGCTCGGCAGCCCTGGTTGCCCGCCGACGTCGGAACTTGGGCAACCGAGCGACGGAGCCTGTTGGTAAGGGGCCGCGCCGTCGCCGGCGGAACTCCAAGCCGAGGGTCTCTCCCACACGATCTGCTGCCTTATAAAGAAATGCCCATGCCCCACGAAGCTCATCCTGGTGCACAATTTCCAGGAGCGGGTCCGCGCTCGTCATTACATCGCTTGTTATTCCGAGGACTATGCGGTTATGAAGACACTCCGATCCCTAGAGCCCATGCCCGCCACTCTGACGCAGCATATACAGGCGCGGGGTGGAAGATCGAAGGTGTAAACTCCGCTGGATGTTCATTGCCTTGCGTGTGCCAATGCCCAGCTGTCTGAGCTCATCTCTACGCCATTTGGCGACGCCAAATGAGTAGAGCAGGACCGGGACAGCGAGCTTATTGGTGCCAGTGATCTTATTTTTCCCAGACAGATCTGATTTCCAGATCCGTCTGAGACGCCGCCTGTACTCGTTACGAAGAGCCCCTTTGACACCCTCAGCGTCTTGTACAGAGCGCTAATCGATGCCAAGGTACCGGTATAGCCCTCCGGCGTCCAGGTGTTTGAAGACATTAATGTCCACCAACCGAACATCAGCTGCGGCACCCTCTGCTATCCCTCTCCTGAGATGAAGAACAGCGCACTTGTCCAACCCGATGTCCATTACAGCCGCCTGCGTGTACGTCGCTATGATGTTCAAGAGGAGCTTAAGCCCCCCCTTCTCGGGAGCGTATAGCTTGGGGTCATCCCTACAAAACAAATGGGCGATCCCTCATCCACGCTCCCCGGGCCCCCTGTTTCGTACCCGCGGGCCCGCGTTATTATTATTGTTGTTGTTGTTGTTGTTACTGTTGTTGTTATGGTTATTGTAGTTGTTGTCTTTATTGTTATTATTATTATTATTATTATCATTGTTTAACGCTGCCCGTGTACAGCGACCGATTGCTCGTGGATTCACAAAGGAACTGGGATCCTTCGGATTTTTATATCGCTGAGACTTGATTATATTCGTATCGGTGAACTGTTTTGGTGGTACTGACGCCTCTGTATACACTTTTCAAAATGTTTTCCGATTTTCGTTATAAGAATGAGGAAAGCGAGCACCCGCGTAGTCCCGCCGTGCATAGGATTCACTAGCGCACCACGATCGTATTTGGGGAATTACGCATGACACAGCAGCACTGATGGACATAAATGCAACTAAAAAATTACATAATTTTGCTGCCGCTGCGTCGTTACAGTTCACAAAGCCAATATTTTATCATTTTTTGCTAATATTTCGGTCACATTCGAGTGGTATGTACAGAAGTTTAGTTCTTTATTACGGCATACCTTTTGATACTCACAAGAATAATATTTTTATTCCGTTTATGAAACTTTGTGGTCGGATGTTGAGCCTAATTTGTAGCGGCAGGGTTCTCCTTCATCGTATCGGTATGATTCAAGGATAGATGTATGGTTTTTTCGGTACATCTAATTTTGTGTAAAATTGTCAATATTGTGTGAAGATTTTGAAAAATGTGTTTGTAAAACACGATGACTAATGAACTAGTTTATCAATTTTAAAGATAGAATGTCCTGTAAACTATTTATGAGTACGATTGATACGTAATCCTGCCGTTACAATTTAAGGGATGTGCACAACTTTGATTTTGTTCAAAGATTTTGTAAAAAGCACGAAAATTGACCGAGTTATGACGATTTTAGTGGAGCAGATCAGAACATCCCGTTGCGTTACGGCTCTAGCACTGCGCGGTGCATTGTATGATTTCTAAGGGCATTGATATGACTTTGTCCAACCGGGCTGTTCGATTGTTAGGACGACTGCAGGAATCGCAGATTGAAGGTACGAAAAATAATTGTGATTTTATCTCAAGCAAGTAATCTATACACCCACGTACTTTCTTACGATTAAATACTCAAATAACAATTGGGACAAATGAGTGCATTTCGTAGATAGAAATTTAAAATAAAAGATGTTTAATTTTTTTAGTAACTCTATTAGTATCGGAAATAAAAGTGACAAAAATTAATCGTATCACCTCTCACTCATCGTTTCGTCCCTTTCACTCATCATTCCGTCTTTCTCATACAAATGTTCCTTGTTCATATCTTCATTACTAATGGAGCTAGCAAAAAAATGAAAAAGCCATTTTTTGTTGTGAATTCAAAAATAAACATCTTTTATTTCAAACTTTTTTCTACAAAATGCACTTTATCGTCACATTCGTCATTATAACAATTAAATTGTTTATAACGAAAAAATAACGATTCTAGAACAAAATAAATGTCCTATTCGTACAGCCTGTAGCCGAAACCATAAAGAACCCCGAAGATATTGACCAGACCTAAACATTTATACGAAAATTGTATACGGAAAAAGTGGCTCTAGTACGTATTGGCGTACGTCATATCTCAAAATCTAATCGTCCGATTTACCAGCTGATTTTTCATTAGTTCCTCTGTTTGTTAATAATAAATGTTTGAAGTCGTTATTTTTGGTCGAAAATCGACCTTTTCTTTCAAAAACTTGCAATTTATGCAATAGTTTAAATTTCGAAAAAGTACCCGATGAGTTTGTTTGGGTTTGTTTGGGTACCATTGTACTAAAAGTATGTTTCCATTTTTTACTTTAGATGAATCCACTTACCGGAATCATGTGCGCGACCGAGCCGTGCGGAGGCTGCAGCCTTGAGATTAAATAACAAGGATTACGGTGTTTATATATATTTTTCAATTTAAAAAAACGGTGACATGTCGAGACTATGTACTATCTGTGTATGAAAGACCGACCTTATCATCCCAATACCTGAGACGAAAAAGAATATTGAATATCGATCTGTTTTTTCAACTTCAAGGTTATGCATACCCCTTAAGAAGAATGGTATGGTGCAATAAAACGAAGGCTACTTAAAGCCTCAATGCTATTCTAGATTATATTTTCGCCCGTCTCCTTGTTACTCGAACTATTTGTCTCATGTGCAGAACATGCAGTCCGCTGAAAAATAGGCCCTGATATATTTGACGTTCCTCTTACGGAAGGATATCGACGCAAAGCATAAAATGATGATGGACAATGGCCACTAAGTCAAGAATAATTTTTTTTTAGTGGAAGTCATCGCCTTAAAAGTCAACGGCACTTGACAATGGGCCTTGTTTACCTGAAGTGTATGGCGCACATGTGTAAATGAAAAAAAAAATTACGCGAGAGGATTGTCGGACCGGAATAATTAGTAATAATGACTTAATATTAATTTGGGAACTATGTTCAGAAATTATATATTTCTAGACATTTCTAGGCAATGACAAAATAACGCGAGTTTTTTTTCATACATACCCTTTTTTTAGAATATCCGACACTTATTAACGGTTTGATTTCTTCGAGATTATAGACAGCTTTAATACACACTTTTTCTTTCCAGCGGATTTTTTTTCTCGGACCGATATCATTTATCGCAGCTCCTTGGGCCAATGTTGAGGTTACAAACGGGGCGCATATGTCTCTAACTTCGCGACACTTCTGCCAACCTGAGCATTATGATATACCATGATTTACGACGCGACGTTGCCAATTCGTCCCGCGTTAATTGAACGAGAAAAAGTTATACAAAAAAATTATACAAAGTAATGAAAACACTTAAGGTAATCATCGAATGTTTAAAAATGCATATTTTTACAAATACAAGTAGAAAAAAGATCGAACACGTACGTTTATGTGGCGATTATTTAAAAGCTAACAGTTGGTAACAATGAATCGGCTCACCAGAGACGGCACGACCGTGGGGTCGGGGATTTGGGCGAACTTTTTTGTGGTGAAAGAGAACCCCTAGCACCTCACGTGGTTAAAGTAGGAGGACGCACTACTCGGAAAGTGCCGAGAAAAATCGATTCAAAGTTCCTTAGGCGCCTTATGAGTTTAAAATGTCAGGCACTTGTCGAGCCGCCATCTAGTCTAGACGGTTAGGGCTCGGTCTTTTGCACCGGAGGTCTCGCGTTCGATTTCTCCTTCGGATCTTATTTTTTTTCTTTTTTTTTTTGTTATCCCAACAATTATTCAAAACGTTTCTCATCCCTACATAATTTTTTTAAATCCATTTACAATATTTTTTAAATTATTTTCATTTTTTTTAAATTATTTTCTTTTTTTCCAATAAAACAATTCATAACGGTGGTTTTTTTATTTTTCATTGTAAAGTATATGAGGAGGAACATTGAGTTTTGAATGAGAATAACAAAGTCGATTAGGAAAAATTCAATTTTTATTCATATAATAATTATATACAAAAACCGCAGTGGTAATTATCGTAGAAACAAACAAAGCAATAATTTTTGCGACATCTTGCCCAACATATAAAAGCGTATTTTTTACAATCGCAGGGAATTTGCAATACATCCGGACAAAAACATGTCCCATTAACATTCATGAAAATGTTTCTAGTAACTGATCATTTTAGGGGAAATCAGGCGTATTAAATGATGTCTCGGAATATTGGTGACGATAATTGATGGTGAATTGTTGAATGCATTTTTATACAATCTTCCCGGGAATTAATTTCACGATTCGGCTCTAACAATTCGCTGCAATTTTGCAAACGCTTTATGAAATTTTTAACTTGTCTGTAAAAGTAAACGTCACAAGGTTGCACCAAGGGAGTGCATTTTGGAGGAATTACTTTTACAGAGCAAGTCGGCATATTTTCGTCATCTTGGAAGATTTCATCATACATCTCTGGATTTGTTTGACCCCCCAAGAGTCAATGAGAAGTAAAAATTTATTCTCCCCGACGTAAGTTTTTAAACATTTGTGGAGAAAATCCGTGTATAAGGCTGCCGTTAGTTTTCCGGACTTCGATGATGTTGCAATGACGTTCGTATATGTCTTAGCATAGCCATCTACTAATTTTTGAATACGAGATCCGAAATGATCGTTCGCCTCTTGCAAACATACGAAGACATGTGGGAGCAGTTTTCCTGATAATGGTATGGAATATTGTGCGGTGTACGAAGGCGTCACTTTATTCAAATCCGACTTATTCACGACAACTGTTTTACTCCCTTTTTGAGTGAGTGTCCTGTTGAAAACATTGATATTGAAATCCTGAAAAAAATAGTATTTTTAATATTAAAAAATATTCAAATATGTATGTAAAAAACTTTTTATATAATTAATTTTCAATTTATACATTTTGCATCGGTACAAACATTTTGTACGCAGAAAACTTGTATTTACCTGTTTGGGCAGGATTTATAACATAATACTCATGGTATTGAGGTAAAGGATGTTGAGTCCCAAATCACAAATGATGATAAAATTCTGAAAATTTCGTACGTTTTTGTATGAAGTATTCCAGAGGTCGTGTACAAATTTCACGACAATTAGGAAGCTCGTTATTGAACAATTAACATTCACAAATTAAATGTTGTCTTATGGAAACTGATGTAACTTTGCAATAAGTTTTTTTTAGCCTCTCAATTCTGTTATATCTACAATATACTGAAAGCAACGGAAAGATAACGAAGTTTATTGGTAAATTTTTTTTAATTTCTTTTAAAAATTGTTCTTAACAAAATGTTCTTTTTTTAATACCGAGCTTCCTAATCGTCGTGAAATTTTAACACGACCGCTTAAATACTTCATGCAAAAACGTACCAAATTTTCAGAATGTTCTTATCATTTTTTATTTCAACCCCTAACGAGGTTGAAGTAATGATTGTATAATTCTGAAAATATGGTATGTTTTTACATGAAGTATTCAGGAGGTCGTGTAAAAATTTCATGACGATTAAGAAGCTATTCATTGAACAATTAGCATTAACATGTTTCCTAGGAACTCAACATCCTTAAGCGGCACGTCTTTCGACGAAAGGTCTCTACAGATGCCCGGATTTCCTCCATTGATGCCGCCTCTTTTTTCAAATCCAGTTTCGTGATTTTCTGGTGAGAAATGTTGTGTTTCTGTTTGAATGCCGTGACCCATCGATCAGACGCCGTGAAATTGAAATCGATGAATTGTGCAGCAGCAGCCACCGCCCATTGTTGTAAATTTGTGGTCGTAACTTGCTAGTATTGCTGTCTTGCTTCCACAAAACGGTCGTAGGTCCACGAATCTATCGCCTCAAATTTGTCCAATCTCGTTCCACCACTTTTAATATCATTCTCCCATTGTGAAAGATATTCTTTTCTCTTCAAGCGGCTGCATCCTTTTTTTTTTCAATGTCGCCAAAGACCACGTGGGATGCGCTTTAGCAATGTTCACGACTTTGACTTAGTAGGCGATGGGAATCAATTCACTTTTATTTTTTTTCGGTTCCGGTTACGGTCTTATAAACAGGTCTGGGCACTCCCATATACTTTGCATAGGCCGTCGTGTGACAAAAAGTAAAGCCATTTAAGTTCCGAAACGGGCCACACTACTTGGAGCGCTAGTATCGGAGCGGCCGATTGTGGGACAGAGAGCGATATACTGGCGCATGCGTACTGTCTTCATGGTTGTAATAAGATCACATCCTTTACATAATTACATATAGCATTTAGATATAATTACTCGAACAACACACATGTATATGTATCTACAGCAATTATATATTATGACTCAAACAATAAAATAAAAAATTTAAACCGAAAATAAGGCGATGAGTTGATGGCACTTACAACTGTTAAATGGATGAGTTGCAGTTTTTCTCCACTGAAATGTTTTTGATAAGAGAGCTACTGCTTTCAAATAAATGCGCGTATCTCAAAAACGGTATATATACAAAAACATGTTGAAGATGAGGGGAATTAAAAACATAAATAATTAACATTACATTGTTATCAATTCGTTTATTTAATCATAAATAATAAATATTAGGTAATCTATACACCTTGTACTGTAATTATAGTTTATAGAATTTTGCTTGTTTTCTTACTTCTCTATTTTTTTTTTGTACTCATCGCATTTTTTTGTGCTGTCAATTGACGCATACGCATTCGCAAATAGTAGTGAATTGCCGTAGCAAGGAATGAATCTGCGTGTTTTACACATGGAAAAGAAAATTTGTAGGTCGAACATATTTCATCGACCGTGCACTCGTAAACATCCGCTTGAACGCAATGCTTTGCAAAAGATGACTCAGTGGCCATGATTAAATGGAAAAATGTAGAATTCGGATGAATTAGTCTCCCGTGGGTTTTGAGATTCACTAATTGGGCTCTTGGCTGCTGAGAATAGGAAACTTCATTTTTTATTGCCCCTTTGCATCCCTCGCACTTTGTAAATCGTAGGAGCTGTTTGCAAAGGTACCCTAAAAATATTGAAAAAAAACCCACAAGCTAGTTATAAAAAAACATGGCGTTATTGAAATGAGTGTGACAAATGATGTTAAAAGTCGCGACAAATCTTCTATGCTACAAGCTCGGTCGAGAGAGTGACATATCCTTCCAGTGGGTATACTTTTTCCGTTTGCCGATACGTGTACATCTCCTTCTTCCGTTAGCAAAATCGATTTCCTTAGTACCGGTTGCAAACAGTTCAGTTTGTTTTGCACGTCAAATGTGGAAAACGCCACCCATCTTTTTGCGCCGCTGTTTGATGTATATCGAAACCATCCTAGTGGCAGTTCCACAGCGTTTGAATCGTTGTATATCTCGATAAACACTCCACTGGATGTTCCTGAATTCTGTCCCATATCTCTGGTAGAAGACATCTCGTTATCTTGAGATACAATATCGATCTGAAAAGTGAGAAAAAAATTACAACATACAATGGATAAAAATAACACTGTATTCAGACAGATCCCGGGTTAACCCGTACATGATTATTCTATAAGCATATGTTAATTTATAGTCATAGATTAAAAATAAATTCATAGTCATAGACTTAAACTAATTTATACTTATCGATATAAGAATTTTAGAAGTGTTTGGAAAGTTGAAAGATTGTCAGCTTGACAATATTTCTACTCGGCATGTTTTCTCGCATATGAAGCTACTACCTTCTATATTCGCTCGTATTTAAAAAAACATTTCATAAACATGTGTATAATGAATATTTACCTTCGAAATGGCTTGCTCTGATGCATTACAATCCGCTTCGATGCTCATCACATTTGGTGCCGTGGGTATCGGAGTGGTCGGTGTCAAATCCACTGAACTTGGATTTGTAGCGATTGTTTCTACATCACCGCTCACTTTTTCTACTGGCATTATGGACTGGTTGTTCAATGTTGGAAAAACATTTTCAGACATGGTTCCAACCGAATTCTGAGCAGTGGTTTGTACTGTCGGTTGCAATTCATTGTCCCTCTGTGATTCAACAGCGGCTGCAGTTATCATCTTATGATCGAGGTTTGGCGGTGATGCCAATACTAATGGCACAGCCGTTTTCGCCAGTCTAGGCACTTTGAGAGCGACCTGTTGTTTTATTATATTAATTTTGTGATATAATAACAAATAGAGCATGTACGGTTTAGCAATTAGGCTTTGAGAAAAAAAATATTCCAGAAACTTACTTGTGCGATAATTTGTCCATCTCCGTCTTTATGGATAAAGTGGCGCACAATGTCAGATTCTTTAAAATGCTTCTCGCATATTTTGTGCGTTGTTTTTAATTTATTTATGAGTGGAGTTACTGCCTTCACCCATTTTTCCCGCAATATTGGATCTTTCGGCACACGGAATAAAGAAACGCGCTCCGCCGTACTTGAATATCTACTTTTGCATCCCGGAATGATGCACACATCAGGCATTGCAAAATGTTGACTTCAATTATTAATTCACTTTAATTATAGGTTCACTTCATTTAAAATAAACAGTTCCACTTCTGTTGGCTGCCGGTGTACAGTGTGGTAAGGTGGCGACGAGGTTATACACAATATCTAGCAAACACAACAACACTAGTATATATAAGCAAATCGGCCGCTCCGACGCTAGCGACGTGGCGGAATTTAGAACTCAATTGGCTTCACTTACAAGGAACATCCGTCAGGTGTCCGCCTCCGATTTTGTTGAAACTCATATATATGATAGAGCATCGAAAACTTTGAGACACGTATTTTTTTTTATCGGCGGAAAATCGGATTTAAGGGGGGAAACCGCCCCTCAAAGAAAGGCGTGTCGAGGGGTGATTTTGCAGTTTCACCCAGAAGCAATCCACCGATCTGAATGAAACAAAAACGAAAATTCTTCTAATGAAAAGCGATGAAAAATCCACTATGAAATTGTTAAGAAAAAATTTAATTAGAGGGTAAACCACCCCTCAATTTGCCTTTTTTCACCCCACACTTAAGAGGGTTGTATGCAAATTAATAAAACAGGTATCATTTTGAAGGGCAATTAAATTTAAAGTTGACGGGTTTTTGCGTTTTGGCGGCATAGCACATTTATGGGGGTAAACCACCCCTAACAAAAATTTATTTATCATGGTCGTTTTTTCTGTGTTTAAAGTATATCCGCTGATTTCAAATATTTCTATAAGCTGCAATTTTATGTTTTATCATATTTCAAAATTATTACATTCGTCTTAAGGGGTAACTACGCCTCTGACGAGAAACATCATTGAAGTATCCGCTCTCGATTTCGTTGAAACTCATATATGTGGTAAAGCATTGCAAACTATTAAACATGTTTTTTTTGTATCGGCAGAAAACCGGTGTTAGGGGATGAAACCAGCCCTCAAAGTTTCTCCCACAAGCAGTCCACCGATCTGAATGAAACAAAATCGAAAATTCCTCTAATATTAAGCGATGATAAATCCACTACGAGAGTGTTGATTAGAAATATAATTAAGGGGTAAACCACCCCTCCATTTTTCGTTTTTCACCCCACGCTTAAGAGGGTTGTATGAAAATTAATAAAACGAGTATCATTTTGAAGGGGAATTAAAATTCAAGTTACCGCGTTTTTGCGTTTCAGCGGAACAGCAAATTTAAGGGGGTAATCCACCCCTAACATAAATTTGTTCATCACCGTCGTGTTTTCTGTGTTTAACATGTATCCGCGGATGCAAAATATACTCCCGCATTTTTAAATTATTACGTTTTTAAATTTTTACATTTTAAGGGTAAACTACCCCGTCTAATTGCTTTTCGTTTGAAGTTTCGCGAAAGGTTTCACGAATTTCGTTAAAACTGTTTTCATTTAATCATAAAAAATCATAAAAACTTAAGTAGAAGTTCTTCATCTCCCGTAGTTTTGCGCGTTACAAATTTATTGATTTTTCTGGATACAATGCGATGCTGTTTTTTAAAATTCCATAGCCAATTATGAGAGGCCTTAAGTCGCACATCATTGAAACCTATCTCCTTTTGAGCTTGTAGCGCCCACTTTTGAAGATCAATATCATGTATTATGACACCAGCATCTAGAGCAGTCTTTAAATTCTTCAATGTATATTCAGAATTTTGCGCTAGCTTTTCTTTATAAGTACCGCCTTTATTCAGCTGATGTGCCCAGCGCCGCAATTGTCTTTCAGACTTGACAGATTTGTATTTCTGTTGGACGGTTTTGAGGCTATAGTTTTTTGTCTTAGCAGACCTCCAGTATTGAACTGCTTTATTTTTGTAATCGTAGTTCACCTCATCATCACTGGAACAGGCGTCAGAATCACTACCACCAGTATCCTTTTGCCATACGGTATCTTCTACAGCATTGGCTTCGTACTGTTTAAATGGTTCTTGAAAAGCGAGCGTTTCTTCCTCTATCATTTCAACTCCATTATAGTCCTGCATGGAACTGATCAATATTTGTTCAAAACCGTCCGCAAGTTCAATTTCCGCGTTGTTAACCGGCGTTTGTGAAATATCCATAGCTTCAAATGTAGCTAGTAGAAGTTTAATAACGTTTATTGGGTTGACTTTCATGGCTGATGAAATTTGTATTATCCAATACACAGTACACTGTTTGTAGCTCACTTTAACGTGAAATGGAAGAATCCGAATGCTAACCGTCTTATAAAGCAAGCGATAAGACCGCAAGCTATTGACAACTTGAACTGCCAGAGGCCAATCACACATTACCCGAAAATGTAAACACATTATCGGGTAATGTATGATTAACGTCTTGCAGTTCAAGATGATAATAGCGTGCAGTTTAATATTTGCCCAGTGTAAAAATTCTGCGTAGAATACAAATTTTGCGCAAATATCGTTATCGCGTCATACGAGATAAGAATATTCGCGCTGGAAGAATTAATTATTGCAGTTAGTCGAGAAAAGCTGATACGTAGGCAAATAAACATCGGTCTGTTCGTTGATTATATAACTTCATACACAGAGATAAAAGATTTCCGAACGGGAGCATTCTGGATAATTACGCATTTAAGAATCGAAGAGTAAACATTTATCTGCGTATGATTTTTTTTACGCGGAATAACAAAAACGAAAAAACCAAATATATTTATTTATACCATTTGAATTTTATTAATAGTATCGTTAATATATTTTTGTTACTGCTTTGCATCGTTGCATGGGAGATGCTTTCATCAAAACTTTTGAATTATAGGAAGAATCACTTCGGTACGAAAATATAATTATGAAAATATGAAAATATGAGCCTTATACGTAAGGGGTAGCCCCAGGTCCCCACTTCCAAAGCACCGCGCCTAAAACTCAAAACGAATATGCCTGCACACACAAACATAAAATTGATATTACCGATGAAATGAAAACAGTTTTAACGAAATTCGTGAAACCTTTCGCGAAACTTCAAACGAAAAGCAATTAGAGGGGGTAGTTTACCCTTAAAATGTGAAAATTTAAAAACGTAATAATTTAAAAACGCGGGAGAATATTTTGAATCCGCGGATACATGTTAAACACAGAAAACACGACGGTGATGAACAAATTTAGGTTAGAGGTGGCTTACCCCCTTAAATTTGCTGTCCCGTTGAAACACAAAAACGCGCCAACTTGAATTTTGATTCCCCTTCAAAATGATACCTGTTTTATTAATTTTCATACAACCCTCTTAAGCGTGGGGTGAAAAAGGGCAAATGGAGGGGTGGTTTACCCCTCAATTATATTTCTAATCAACACTCTCGTAGTGGATTTTTCATCGCTTCATATTAGAGGAAATTTCGATTTTGTTGCATTCAGATCGGTGGACTGCTTGTGGGAGAAACTTTGAGGGGTGGTTTCATCCCCTAACACCGTTTTTCTGCCGATACAAAAAAACATGTTTAATAGTTTGCAATGCTTTACCACATATATGAGTTTCAACGAAATCGAGAGCGGATACTTCAATGATGTTTCTCGTTAGAGGGGTAGTTACCCCTTAAGACGAATGTAATCATTTTGAAATATGATAAAACATTAAATTGTAGCTTATAGAAATATTTAAAATCAGCGGATATACTTTAAACACAGAAAAAACGACCGTGATAAGTAAATTTATGTTAGGGATGGTTTACCCCCTTAAATGTGCTATGCCGCCAAAACGCAAAAACCCGTCAACTTTAATTTTAATTGCCCTTCAAAATGATACCTGTTTTATTAATTTGCATACAACCCTCTCAAGTGTGGGGTAAAAAAAGGCAAATTGAGGGGTGGTTTACCCCCTAATTCAATTTTTTCTTAACAATTTCATAGATGATTTTTCATCGCTTTTCATGAGAAAAATTTTCGTTTTTGTTTCATTCAGATCGGTGGATTGCTTCTGGGTGAAACTGCAAAATCACCCCTCGACACGCCTTTCTTTGAGGGGCGGTTTCCCCCCTTAAATCCGATTCTCCGCCGATAAAAAAAAATACGTGTCTCAAAGTTTTCGATGCTCTATCATATATATGAGTTTCAACAAAATCGGAGGCGGACACCTGAGGGATGTTCCTTGTTAGTGTCACAAGATTTTAGCCTCTGTGCCCAGACCTGTTTATAAGACCGTGGTTCCGGTTCGTACTCGTCTAGAGGAGGATTAAGTTGGGGCACTTCGAACTGTAGTTCTTCGCAATCCTCATGAGCGTGAATTAAGGTATTTCCTCTGCGAAAATCTCAACCAAAAGTTTACATACCATGTTCATGTTTAAAAGATTGATGATTGGTTTAATTAGTAATAAATAAAATTAAAAACTACGCAATATTGACTCGGTACTAGTAGATAATACGATGGATATCATTCATTGCCGTAAAATATATTTTATATTGTGTTTTTGATCTACCATTGCCAGTAAACTTTTTGCCGGGACTGTCCAGGCTTTGACCCAACACACTCGTTCGCTTGCAGGCCGAGCAGGATATATGCTATACGACCAAAATTGTGAGGGCATCTCATGGTTATACCTTGGAAACTAGATGGTGAATCATTCTCATTTTTTTTCACATTATTCGTGTATCTTACTCTAGCTTATCCTCGTTTTTTATCAATTTCTTAATTTTAGTTTTGACGGTAGAATTAATGATGCTCTGTTTGCCCATCATAACGCATTTGTTACGTGTAGACCAAGCCAACTTTAAGTGTAAATATCTCAGGTTTAGGGTGGTCAAACTTATTCAAATTGCACAGATGTTTGGATAATGTATTAAATAACATATATGTCAAATTTCAACCATTTCTTAATCCAACTCTTCTGTGGAGGTACTACCTTAATTCCTCTTCAATTACGATTTTTTTTACCCAAAAGTTCCTATGTATTATTATAAAGTTCTCCGGCCAATAACATAGCATCGTGAGATATTTCTTCCGAAGGTGTCGATACAATTAAATTATCTTCCGTCAAAAGCTTTTAATAATAAACTACTGCGTCTTTCAATCGCGATTTTAATTTATCACTGTACATGGATTCTTCAGGAATTTCCTCTCCTATTCCCGAAGAGCCAGCAACTTCTTCAGTCGACATTTTTAACTTCGAATTGTAAGAAACTTTGAAATTCAAAAATAAGAAATAGGCACGTCTGTTCACGACGAAATCGAAAAATGAACTGCTGTTCAATTCTCACAGCTCACGCACAGTCCTATGCGCAGATGTCCGTTATAATCCTAAGGGGACCCCAGGTCAAAATTCTTTAGACCCTTACAAAGCCATAAAACCAAATAGAACAACGAGCACAAATATTTTTCAGTGAATGAAAAACTTTACGTTCTTGAGCAAAAATAAATTTAAAAAAATAATGTAGGGATGAGAAACGTCTTGAATAATTGTTATGATAACAAAAAAAAAGAAAAAAAACAAGATCCGAAGGAGGAATCGAACGCAAGACCTCCGGCGCAAAAGACCGAGCCCTAACCGTCTAGGCTAGACGGCGGCTCAACAAGTGCCTGACATTTTAAACCCATAATGCGCCTAAGAAACTTTGAATCGATTTTTCTCTGAATTTTCCGAGTAGTGCGTCTTACTACTTTAACCACGTAAGGAGCTAGGGGTCCTCTTTCACCACAAAAAAATTCGGCCAAATCCCCGACCCCACGGTCTTGCTGTCTCCTTATCAGTGCATAAGCACTGCTCCCCTCATACCCATGTACGTATTGCAAACTGGCTTGGTATTGGCACTGTACTGATGCCAGAACTGCCAATACTGGCAGGCTACCAAGGGCCAAGCCTTGCCCAAAACAAAACCAGTATTGAGACAACTTTGGTTTTTTAACACCGGTCCAACTTATGGTGCCGTGAATCGGCCCGACACTGTTTACGGGTATTGGCTCAGAATAAGTGCCCAGTTTTGGGCCAGATATTATTGCCAGTCCTGGGACAAAACCTAAATCAGTACTTTGCCGGTACATGCCTGTGTATAGACTGGACACTTGGCTTAGTCTTGGGTCAGTACTGATGCCAGAGCTGCTAATATTGGTAGGCTACCAAGGGCCAAGGCTT
Source organism: Ophion costatus (assembly GCA_951751655.1). NCBI lineage: Eukaryota > Metazoa > Arthropoda > Insecta > Hymenoptera > Ichneumonidae > Ophion > Ophion costatus. Next base: position 13,955,790 of record OX632356.1, on the reverse strand, counting down.
GCCCAAGGCAAAATCAGTATTGAGACAACTTTGGCTTGTTAACACCGGTCCAACTTATGGTGCCGTGAATCGACCCGACACTGATTACGGGTATTGGCTCAGTATAAGTGCCCAGTTTCGGGCCAGATATTATTCCCAATCTTGAGATAAACCCTCAATCAGTACTTTGCCGGTACATGCCCGTGTATAGACTGGACACTTGGCTTAGTCTTGGCTCAGTACTGATGCCAGAGCTGCTAATAATGGTAGGCTACCAAGGGCCAAGCCTTGCCCAAGTTAAAATCAGTATTGATACAACTTTGGCTTGTTAACACCGGTCCAACTTATGGTGCCGCGAATCGGCCCGACACTGTTTACGGGTATTGGCTCAGAATACGTGCCCAGTTTTGGGCCAGATATTATTACTAGTGTCTTGAGACAAACCCTAAATCAGTACTTTGCCGGTACATGTTTATACCATTTATTTACATATATAAAATAGGACGCCGAATTTCTTCAACGAAACTTTTTTTTATTGGTTTTGTTACAGCCGTACAGGGGCCTTCCCCTTTTAATGAGCCGCAACCCGCATCAACTTTCCACCTCCCATTCCACTACCCCCCGCCTTATATATCGCCTGTTCTGCAACTACTTCCCCGTCTACCTCCAATTCCAACGCCCCCCCCCCCCCACCTGCGACCGCAACCGACTTCCCCCCTGTATCGTATTCGCCATGACATATCTGTTCGGGGTACAGGGAAACTGCGGAAAACCTATACCAATTCAGGCAGTCATCAAGTTCGCCCTCCCAGTCGTGGAACTAGTCTTATTTCTTATTTCGCCGCGAAATGCCGAAGAAAAACATTTCACAACGAGGTGTACGCGACTGGGTTTCGAACCCGGGACCTTCCATCCGCACGATTAGTGGCAAGCACGCTAACCACTAGACCATCGCACCGCTTATGACAAATGTATACTATTATACTACTATCTATTAAAGGAAGTAGATATGCTGTAACACTCTTGCATCTCGAATGATTGAGAAATGTAAAGAACATATTGTGAATAAATATTTTCAAAATATATATGTGAGATTAAATAGTCGGTACGCCAATGATATGTAATCATATGTCGGCCCAGCACACAGAGTTTACTGATACTGGGGCAGTACTTAACCTAAGACTCGGTCACCAATACTGGCATGGTACTGTTGAGAATGCTGGGGCAGTACTTCCAGCCGAGACTCAACCAACCTTGGTTACCAAGGCTGGCACTGTACTAATAAAATTGTTTACCAATACTGGGGCAGTACTTAACCCAAGACTCGGTAACTAATACTGGCATGGTACTGTTGCCAATGCTGGGGCAGTACTTCCAGCCGAGACTCAACCAACCTTGGTTACCAAGACTGGCACTGTACTAATAAAATTGTTTGCCAGTACTGGGGCAGTACTTAACCCAAGACTCGGTCACCATTACTGGCATGGTGCTGTTGAGCATGCTGGGGCAGTACTTCCAGCCGTGACTCAACCAACCTTGGTTACCAAGACTGGCACTGTACTAATGTAGTTATTTACGAATACTGCGGCAGTACTTAACCCAAGCTTCGGTAACTAAGGCTGGTATGGTACTGTAGTAATGTAGTTATTTACGAATACTGCGGCAGTACTTAACCCAAGCCTCGGTAACTAAGGCTGGTATGGTACTATTGCCAATGCTGGGGCCGTACGTCCAGCCGAGACTCAACCAACCTTGATTGCCAAGGCTGGCACTGTGATAATAAAATTGTTTGCCAATACTGGGGTAATACTTGACCCAAGTACTACCCCAGTAGTACTTGGTAAGAATTGGAAGTACTGCAAATTCTTGGGCAGTACTTCCAGCCGAAACTCAACCAACCTTGGTTACCAAGACTGGCACTGTACTGATAAAATTGTTTGCCAATGCTGGGGTAGAACTTGACCCAAGACTCGGTAACCAAGGTTGGCGTGGTACTGTTGCCAATTCTGAGGCAGTACTTCCAGCCGAAAGTCAACCAACCTCGGTTACCAAGACTGGCACTGTACTGATGAAATTGTTTACCAATGCTGGGGCAGTACTTAACCCAAAACTTGGTAACCAAGACTGGTATGGTAGTATTGCCAATGCTGGGGCAGTACTTCCAGCCGAAACTCAACCAACCCTGGTTACCAAGAATGGCACCGTACTAATAAAATTGTTTACCAATACCGGGACAGTACTTAACCCAACAATTGGTAATCGACACTGGCACGGTACTGGTACTTTCAGTTGCCACTGCTGAGGCAGTACATCCAGCCAGGACTCAACCAACGTTGGTTACCAGGACTGGCACCGTACTGATAAAATTGTTTTCCAATACTGGGGTAGTACTAAACCCAAGACTCGGTAACCATGACTGAGACGGTACCGATGCGTTCGGTTTCCAATACTGGGGCAGTACCGCTAACTGAGAGTCAGTCGCCAAGACTTGCACAATTCTGGGCCGTATTGGTAACTCTGGCGCAATACCGATATTCGCACATGGGTAGGAGCAGCGTACGTAGCTATAGGCAGGTAGGTCCTAAGTTCAATCCCATGTGGACGCAGAACATTTTCGTCGAAAAGAATCATTCAGGAGGCCAGGGAATGACGGATTATAATACAAAATCATTGTGGTAGATCTCTAAATTAAGTATTTCAATTTATTTTGGATTTATGGAATATTCTATTGAATATTCTAAAAATATATATTTCAAACAAATAGGATCGAAGTAAAAAAACCTATGCGATTTAAATATATCCTATATAAATTAAATATTTTTGCCAGTGGAGTAGAGAATGGGATGAGATGGTGGTTTCCGAAGCAACAGCGAACTTCTCTCTTCGAACTAAATATCAGGTCTTTATTTTTCACCTTGTTCAGGCCTCGATTTTTTACCATGATTAGACCGAAATCAAAAAAAGTGTCACAAAAATGATCAGAGCTTGATAAAAAAAATCCTGATCAAGGCATGAAAAAAAAATTAGGATGCCTCATCAGGTTTTTTTGTAGCCAAAGCAGGATTTCTACGCGGAACGTCTTTAACGCCGCGCCAGAAGCTCTGAGAGCTAGGATGGGAGGTTCTATCACACCCGCCGGACTTGGTGCCAGACCTGGCACCAAGCGATTACCACATTTTCAAGCATTTGCAAAATTTTCTTGATGATACAAAACTGGCCTCAAGAGAGGCTTGTGAAAATGCGCTGGTCAAGTTTTTGACCAATAGGGCCGAGGACTTCTTCAATCGCGGAATTATGAAATTGCCTTCAAACTGGCCAAAAATTATCGAATAAAACGGCGCATATTTGATCTAAATCGGATAATCCTGTGTTAATTTTGTCGTCGAAATAAAGCGAAAAAACGCTCAGAACTTTTCACTTCATAATAAGCAATTTCGTCTCTACATACTTTCAAAGTGGAGTTCCTCAAAAAATTCGTCGTAACCGTCGCGATGTGTACGCAGGTAGATTCTGCCGTTAGGCAGAATCTACTTGCGTACACATCAAATGTACTTTTGAGACTTACCGTTAGGTAAGTCTCAAAAGTACATTTAATTTGAGCTGTCTTCCCCCAACTGCTAAGGCGTGTAATGAACATTACAGCCTATTCCGTGCAGAAAAGATCCAATTCCACCCAATTCATTAGAAATTATGTCGTGTTCATGCGATAAAAGTGGTTGCACATCTTGTTGTACGTGTCGAAAACTACGGTTAAAATGTATAATACTGTGTAAGAAATATAACGGCTTCAATTGCACAAATGTTTTGAACCCGAAATAATTTTAAGTAACGAGTTTTATGTACATTTTTTAATCCCCTGATGCAGTCGACGATGCCATTGACGTTACGTTAGCGATAACCGGAGGCCCAAATGATGTAAATAACGGTGATGAGTACACAGAAAAAAATTATTCGTCAAAATTAATAGTTCCTGTTTATAAATTACTGAGGAAAGATGAACATAATGCAGTTTCACACTGTAAACCAATCATGTTACAGAACTCTTAGGAAAAAATAATGGATCATACGTGCTTTTTTACTATTCGAACCGATGGAAATGCAGATTTAAACTGTAAAAAAATCATATTGATCACCGCGATGAAGTAAACTATCGAATTTACAAAATAAATATAAAATATTCGCGGTACTCAATGCGTAAAATATACGAAGTACCTTAGAAAAAAAGTGAGAATAGACTGGTAATCACTGCTGTACGACTGGAACAAACCAATAAAAAAAATTAAAAAATACCGGTGCGATGGTCTAGTGGTTAGCGTGCTGGCCAGCGGACCGGGAGGTCGCGGGTTCGAGCCCCAGTCGCGTACTTTCGTCGCGAAATGTTTTCATTCGACATTTTTCGGCGAAAGACGACTAGTTCCGTGACTGGGAAGCGAGCTTGTGACCGGCTGTATCGGTATAGGTTTTCCGCAGTTTCGCTATACCCATGGCAGGTATGCCATAGTGAATACGATACAGAAGGGGAAGTCGGCTGCGGCCGCAAGGTGGGGGGGGGGGGACAGGTGGCAAGGTGAGAGTTGTGGAGTTGTGGACTGGTAATCACTGATTTGTGCCATAAAATTCTTCAACAAGCAAATGTTAAAAATGAGTTTAAATTCTATTGAAATTTGGTATTGTCTTCTGAAAAATGTGGTATGAGTTTAAATAAAAAATTGCAGTGTACACCTTGCAAATTGTATGGTAGGTCGATATTATTTAATACGTACAGATCTAATTTTTACAGAGAAAATTGTCATCTTTTAACAAATCGGGCAAAGCATATTTTGATAACGGGTTGTTGAATACTAATACGGATATTTGAATTTATTATTGTGATTACATGAAAAAAATTTCAGAGCGCTCAGTAGAAGTTACAGCCGACGTTGCGCGGTGCACCGTGTTTATCTCGAATTTTTACAATGTACACTGTAAACGCGTGGACGCGTTAGCCACCACGAACGTGCAGGTTACGTCTACGTAAGCACTGCACGACTCACAGTGTGTACCCAAAATTTTTACAATGTGTTTTGCGCCTAGATCAACCAAGAAAAATTCTATCGCGTGGTCGCGCTCAGTCTTGACATCTACTCACAATCAGTGCTCTTTTGGATCTCGTGGCGTAAAGTTCTGCGCAGTGTCTTCGAGAAACGACAACTATTTATAATCAATGTGAAAACGGACACACACACAGTGAACAAGGACAAACTGAGAGTGAAGAAAAAGTGCCGTGAAAGATTGATTGCTGTTGAAAAGAGGACGAAAAAACGAAGTGGGTATTGTATTTGTACTTTTCCATCTCGCTTTCACGTCTACATTTTGTCTTGTGCGACTTTTCTCTTTTATATAATGCCCGTATATGTTGATTTATTGGAACTTCGCTATTAGTTTAACACGCTTGTTTATTTATTTGATAACGATCATACATTCAGATCTATCACCCTATGTTAATAATGGTTTTCTTGAGATTCTGAGAGCGGGACAAAAGGCGCGGAAGGAATAATAGAATACTAGACAAAGCGCATGGGGATCCCCCCCCCCCCCCCCCATTCTATTTCACAGTGTAAAAATTTGTCAATGAAATCGTTCATTTTATAACATTTTTAAATGGAAAAATTCGTGGGTCCACTCGTTTACTTTTAACAGTTTCACATAGTAAAAATTCGCGAATCGGTTCATCTAGTCTTTACAGTTTCACATTGTAAACATCCGTGAGTCGGTTCATCTACTGTTTACAGTTTCACATTTTAAAAATTCGTAAGTCGGTTCATCTACTGTTCAGAGGTCCACATTATAAAAAGTCGTGAGTCGGTTCATCTACTGTTCACAGTTTCACACTGTGAAAATGTATCGATCGCTTAGCATAAACTCAATAGTCCTACAGTTCTTTGTGTGAAACGTGGTGACAATTTTTTAGAGTTTTACGTAGCAAATATCGAAGATTTTGTACCGAGAGGCGCTATTGATGTGAGACAGTACATTTTGATGGGATTTCCATCAAAATTTACAGGATTTTTTTTCCGTGTACCGATCCATTTTAAAAAACGGAGTTGACCTTCAAATGTCTGAAGTACCTCCACGTGCAAAAAAAACTATTATCGCTATCGAATGGCCCCTTTCGTACTGTTGCAGTTTCATTTCAGCAAATATTTCTGTGAACCTCATAGTTTCGAAGATATCCAAGGTGCTAATAGTTATTGATCCACCCTGTATATACAGGGTGAGGCACATAAAGTGTTATAGAGCAATAGCACTCAAACTATTGATCATATCCAAAAATGTTGCAGACAAAAGTTTCAGTGTTCGAAAAGGCCGTCATACTGGACCGCCCTATTTTTTATCAGTGGAGGCGCTGCAGCCACGTCAAGGTCAACTCCACTTTTTAAGATGGACCCATGTATTTTTTTCGATGACCTTGTGTTCTAGGTCGCTGAATTCGTCTTAAAATCGGTAATAATGTAAGCGAAAAAAATACATGGTTCCATTTAAAAAAGTCGAGTTGACCTTGACGTAGCTTCCTACGCCTCCACCGATAAGAAAAATAGGGTCGGCCAGTATGACGGCCTTCTTGAACACTAAAACTTTCGTCTGAAACATTTGTGGATATGATCAAATCCAATATCTCTGCCCCACGTTCCTTAGATATGAGTGTTACAATAAAGACAGACGATTAGTTCAATCAAGTAGAAAAATGGTTGACTCTACGTAAATGCCGTCTAATTTAAATTTTTAAAAATTCACGAGATCCATTTAGTAAATTCAACTAAATTGTTTTTTGAACGAATCAAACCGAATCACAAATTTATTAGGATCAAATAAAATATTTAGTTATTGGACAATATTAAATAGATTTTGATTTTTATAAATAAATATATTTGAAATAAATAATTTTAATAATGGCATGCAATAGGAAAAATTTGGTTACAAACTATTATATATATATATATATAGAGAGGTTATCTTTGAAAAATCTATAGCATGTTATTCGATAAAACTCCCTAAGTATCGAAATGACATTAACTCATTGATATAGTTTATGTGATATAACAAATAATTATATGTATTTATTTGGTCCCTTATGGCATATCTGCAACTAAAATGTTATAAGCACTCGGTAGCACAGGGGCAGCGTGCGTAGCTATGCGTAGGTACGTTCTAGGTTCGATTCTCATATAGGCGAAATATTTCCTTCGAAAAAAATCATTTGAAAAGGACAGGGAATGACCGATTACAATAAAAAATCGTTGTGGTAAAACTCTCAATTAAGTGATTTATTTTACTTTGGATTTATGAAATATTTTATGCATATTTCTGCTCTTAGATTTCTTCTTCTTCTTCTGCTCTGCTCTTAGAAATCTAAGAGCATATATTATGCTCTTAGATTTACAGTGTACACTGTAAACAATATACGTTCATTTAAATCGAATCTTTATTTATTCAATTTCAATATATTTAATGTTTTTAAAGAATAGCTGAAACCAATAAGAAAATATCTCTGAAATAAATACTATGTGATCTAGTAGGCTGTATGACAAAGGAGAAATCTATTTCATTTAAATAGTAGATCCTATTTAAGTTAAATATTTTTTTGGCAGTGTAGGGTGAAGAAATTAAAATATGCTTCACACATGCATGTGAAAAGGTTTTTTTTTAAATTTCCGACGCACTAAAAATGAAAATGACGAAAAATCAAGCATTTTATTTGAAATCGACGGTAATCGGCCATCACCATTTATCGACTCATTAGTGAATAAGCAAAAAAAAACAAAAAGAACAAAAACAAAAGGAAAAATAAACAAAAAATAGAATGAGGATGAATTCTAAACCGACAATTTCAATCTTTTAGAACATAAAATGGACTATAACTAACACTCTAACGTTTTAAAAAGATATCAAAATTATATGCTATTTAGATATACTCTGCCAGCTTAAAGTGTTCGGACACTTCACATAATTGCAAAACTTTCGAGCGCTGGATAATTCCCAAATAACGTTGGAGTAATATAATTTATTTCATTTATTATTTTACGAAGATACTATAAAGCTCTATATATCTAATTATTCTAACATAATTTTGCAATTATCTGAAGTGTCCAAAAACTTTTGACCGGTGGTGTATATCCGAATATATTGACGCAACCACATATTTCAAGTATAATATGTACATAGTATCATCAAGAGACGGGGCAGCGTCTTGACGCCAAGCAATAAAAAAATAATTCGATGCCAATGATCGATGCCACCGATCTCGACGCCACTCACCGACTGACGAACACGCCGCGACTCTTTATACAGTAAGATGGGCGTTTAGCAGACGACTTTTAACTTTTAATCGCCATTACACGAAAACGCGGCGAGATATCGGAAATCTAATGACAGTTTACCAAAGTAATATTATTTTTCGCTATGTATTTTGTTTGGGTCATTTTTCGATCCGTGTACTCAATCGCCTTGATCTCATAATATTCACCGAATTTCCGAGCGAACTCACGACTAGACATTGTTCCACCCTCGGTGAGTTTCCGAATCGAATAAAGTCTTTCAGCCATGTCATAAACATAAAACATACGCCCTTATTAGGGTTTATTAATATTTGCCTGTCAACATCCGCAGTAAACGCATTTGAGATTCTCTGCGCAGCCACGAGAGCGCCACATCCGGGCGAACGCAGCGCCTCCCAGTAGCATCGCCTGCTATTAGCTTTTACGTTTTAATGTGTACCGTCAAGGAGACCATAGGGAAGAAGAAGTCGAATCTTCGTATGGCGAGACGGTATGAAAAACGTCCGTGAGTAGTACCCTCCACGTTATATATGGCCTGCAGGCGTCGTTCGTGTAATTAGTGTCTTAAAAATATAGTAATATAGCCAGTGCGCAGGATGAAACTGACTGTTATGGCGGCTAGTTATTGACGCTTGTCAAAAAACACCTTCCGTGCACCAACATTGTTTGCTTCCGACGGCGGCTTTGAAAGAGTATCGAACGAGGGATAATCGAAAAATTTATTTTTTAATTACAAATGTAATCTGAACTTTTTTCTAAGTTTTTCTGTTTAGGTTTTAGGTTATACGTGGAAATTATTTTTGAGATCCGCGGACTTCGCGATTATTCACGGTAGTATATTAATTTTTTCCCTTTTGCCCGTTATGCACAGACAGAGAACATAGATGTATGTTTCTGGTACTGACGATCACTATTGGTGCGTTCTAAAGCTTTTCTCGAAATCGAGAATTTAAATGAATTTGAAATATAATAAACCCCAACTTCAATGCTTATTTTTAATATTTCAAAATATCTTGATGTTAGTAACTTCAATACATGTCTATTTTTATTTCTTAAAGATGGGGCGAACGTGTGCAGTGCCAGGATGCGACAGTAGCCTTGCCAGAAACAACGCACAGCGAAAAAGATTAGGACTGCGCCACTGTATTCTGTTTTCCATTCCGAAGGTAACATAATTATTTTATGAGTTAATCTATACTTCACATGCTCTGCTTTCATTTGAAATATTTACAGTACAGCACTAGAATGTTTGTAAGCTGACATGTTTCGTAGCCACGTAAAATATTTTCCGATGCTCATGAACAACTCGTAAAACATTCTGCCGTTATTTTTCATCTCTTTTTAAACACTATGTATGACACAGATTTAAAAAAATGGGATACATACAATTGAATAATAAGTAAAATACAACAGATAAATAGATGCAAAACAGCGGCATAATGCCCTTCAAGTAAGTTTCGAGCATCGAAAATTATTGTCCACGGCCACAATGATCTTACGAAAATAATGTTGTCAATTAAATTGCTACAGGTCTTCGACCATACCAAAATTCCACAATAATAATGAAGGTACTATATTGTAAAATATTTTTAAATAAATAATGCTTATAACTAAAAAGTAGTGTTGTTTATCATAAAAAAATTACTTTCGTTATGATAATTTTTTGTTGTTTTAATCGAGTATTAAAAAAAAAACAAAAAGTTCTTATTCGCAACTATCTTCGCTCGCACACAACCCCGTACGCTACACCGCATGCCCCAAACTTTAACCTGTGATAGAAAAAGAAAGAAGTTAACTCTATACAAATATCGAGACAAAATAGAAAACATGCCCCTTGAAGGAGAACTGTGGCCAGCACAGTCCTCCGTAGATCCTCCGCTAGCCTGCACCGCAGTGACAAAGACGCCTGCAGCAGCTTCACTATTCTTCGATGTGGCTCCTAAACTAAACACAAACTCAAACAAACCCGAACTAAACACAGCCCAATAAATTGTCATTTGATAAATTGGTCTGTTCGGCTTTCTAATTCGACGAATGATTTTTTGGACTGATTGCTTTCGATGAATTGTTGTTCAATGAATTGTTATTCGACGAATGCCATTTGACCAATTGTTTTTGGATGAATGGTTTGCAACGAATTTTCCGCAAATCCGCCCTGGTGTGTAAGCAACCGCCACTCAAGACTTTTCATATTATCACAGCATATGACGTTCTAATACTGTCTGTATAATTGTAAACCTGTCCACATTTTTATTCTTTATCAGTGCGATGCCAGGTGCAGTCAGTGGAAGAAAGCACTTGGCTGTGAAGTGGACGCTGATCAATTTGTGTGCCAGATTCATTTCTCGGAGGAATCTATGGAAAAGTTTGACAAACATGTCCTGGCAGATGGTACCTTTCACTCTTAAGGAGCACATATTTTCATAACTTTGTTATATTTGTGAGATATTTAAACATATTCTTTTTACTTTCAGGATGCGAGGTGAGCTCTGGACAAGATAATTATAACAATAAGCCCTTCTCAGGGCTCCCAAAATCTTTAAACGTAACACAACCTGTGCATGGTCAACTTGACCGTGGAAGCCAGACACCGCATACAACGCGAAAAGAAATATGGACATTCTTTGAATGTTCTTAAAATGTTTCCATTAAATTTTTCCATACTGATGATGATGATGCTTTTAGGCATTACTAGTATTATTAACATATTTATTTGCGTTATTATGATTCTTATAACAACTGTAAACAATAGTCAAACTAATTGAATGATAAAAGGCACAACAAACAATTTCGATTAAAAAATATGATGTCAGTTATAAAAAAACTTTACGAGGAGAGAATCGAAAGCACCTCTCATGATGTCATACAGTTTTTTGTACAAAATTAAACTTAACAAACAAACATATCTTAGTAGTAGTTAGATTGTAGACTTCGGGCTGTTGTTATCAGCATCTTTGAGTCTTGATATTATTTTAATAAATATAAAATGTAAAACGATGGCTCATGGCAGCAGTGAATCTTGTGATGCTGCCGATGATGCTCGCAACTACGTAGCGAACCTCTGTGTTGCTACTGTCGCTGCGGATGTTGCTATAACTTTTGTGCAAAGGATATTGCCGATGTGACTGTCGGGTGTATCGCTTCAATTCTTTGGATGAGTTGTGGTTGCCTAATGTTTGTCACTTTATGAGCGTTTGTATATGAACTTCTAGTATAGGCATCACTGAGTGATCTAGGTTACTACCACTTGGACAACGAGAACATGCACGAGTCTTGTGATGCTGTGGCTGATGTTTGGTACTGCGTAGCGAATCTCTGTGTTGCTCCTGTTGCTGCGGATGGAGTCATAGCTTTTATGCAAAGGATATTTCCGATGTGACTTTCGAGTGTATTGCTTCAATTATTACGATGAGTTGTCGTTGTATAATGTCTGTCACTTTGTGAGCATTTGTATATGAACTCGTAGTATAAGCATTACTTAAAGTTCACTGGGTGATCAACGTTGTTGCAATTTACACAGCGGAGGAGCTCATCTGACGAGTTATTTAACGTACATTTTCTATTTTCGTGTGAAGCACTACACTTGACGCAGTGATATGTGGGTAGCAATTTGCACTTGCATGGCCCAGTCGCTGACATTTTATACGTACTTTACACACTATAATCGCGGCCACCTAAGCACATTTGAATGGAATTTATATTTACGTCGGATATAAATAGTTAGGGCATTTTTAAAGTGTTTTTTTTTCGTAATTCGGTGGGTAATTGCACTACGACTTAAATGTGGATACATCTTAAGGCACTACTACAGTTACACCAAATGTATTTATACAATGCATTAAGGTTGAGAAAATAAAATTTTTTAGTTTATGTGACAGCTAATAACAACACAGACAGCTGGTAACAACGCATGCGCAAAATATGCATGTATATAGCACAGAATCACTAAGTTTCGCAACGCCGCTGATCCGGAACTCAATTTGGCCCCATTTTTACGGACGCGCCAGAATACGGAGTTTGGACTCCTTTCCTATAGTCTCCTTAGTGTACCGTGATCTGACAGCTTGACCCCTAAGTAGAGTTAGGCTGTGCAAAAAATATAAATTTTAATTTATTTTAAGAAAGGTTAGAATGCAAAGAAGTTAAAAAAAATTAATGGCCCTTTTGAGGGCCATATTAATTTGACGAAGGGTGTAACCTCGAAAAAATACAAACGGCTCTTTTCAGCGCCAAAAATAAATCTGCTGAAGACTTTTTACACCGCAGATTCAGACCTCAGAAAATTCTCTGACATTATGGACACGGCAATAAGCGATTTACGTGATAACGGAGAAAATAAAGGCCAAACGCATGAAATCTCCTAGCATCGAATACAGGTAAGAAAAAATAATCACATACCATCTACGTCCAAACAGTGTGCATGCATCATAGAACAACGTGAACAAGCTTGGCATTAGTTTTTCTATAAATGCCCATAACTGCTTAAAAGAATTATGTATAGTGTCGTGAAGATCAATGAATTGCCTTGCGTCAGTGCTTCAACTGCGTGTACGATGACTGCTAAAGCTGGACTTCGCAGTGTGCTCTCTGCGCTTTGCAAGAGACGAAAGCTCTTTTGGGATACTTTTGTGTCGCAAACCCATCTCTTTTTCTGATTGTTTTTTGTTACCCGACTTTTTTCGACCATCGAGGTCTGGGCACATGACTTATCGATTTTTTTTGTCATGTTTATCCGTGTTAAACGTGAATGGGATAACAGGAGCTCCATTTTCGTTTTTTTCTTTTAAGTTTCGTACGATTTTTTTCGCAAAGTTATTTCATGTTTGGCTAAAAAATGGTAATTCTGGAAAATGCAATATAACGCAAGAACTATAGGGTTTACGTGGAAATGTCAAAGATGTAACAAGTAGCGTTATACTGGATAGCCAAGAATTTCTTAAGAATGTTCCTGTGAGATTTTTTCTCACAGGAATATTCGTGACGCCCATAAATTCGATGGAATTGGTGCAAGACTATATACGAGCGTTCTTTTATGAATCGCCTATAAAATCATAATAAACCGATATTGAGAAAAATTGATTATTTTATGTCTTTTTTTCGTCATCGAACGGGTTACCGTTCAGGCCACTATGGAGTGATGATGGAGAAGATATCGAATTTCGGCCAAAAGCAGGTTACGTAGGGTCGAGGCAAGAGATTTGAGATCGAATGCAGGTTACGGAGGCCTGTGTTCTGCGCGTTTCACTGAAAGTGGGGTTCGAAAGAAGGTTTGGGAGGTCAACAGAGGCTACACCTGACCAAGCGGAGGTCTCTTCAATGCACTGAGCTCGACAAATAGGGTTAGGTAGGTTCAACGGAGGCTCACGGCTTGGCGCATTACAAAAGAAATGTGTCCTGCGCAGGTTCAGAGGACGCTAAAAATTTTGACTCGGGTATTTAATTTGAGGAAACACAATAACTATTGGGGTAACTATTGGAAAAAAAAATTTTTCTAAGGGCATTATCATATTCGCGAGAAAAAATACGCAGAATAAAAAAAACAATTCTCTACAACCATTTTAAGGAAGTTATTGAATTTGTTAACTAAGCCGCGGCGGGACGAACGCGGTACCACTACCGCGCTGCCCGGCCGAGCGGCAGACGCTGCTCGCTGATATGTGCGCGGGCGAGCGGAATAAATTTTTACCCGCAATGAGACGAACGCTCTAGAGGGTTGGTAAAATATTGCATCCCACGCTCAAAAGTGTGGAGAAGGCTCATGATTTTTGCAAAAATCTTGATTACAACAAGGGTAAATTCCAAAAACGTATAAACATCGATCCGTCGGGTTGTAATCAGGATGCTGCGACTTTTTTTTAATCCTCGTCTTACAAAAAAGCATCAGAATCTTGTAGAATATTTCATATATCTACGTAACTTAGAGTTATTTTTATTTGTTTATAAGCAAACATGTTGAAGCGTCGAAAAATGGTGATTTTTTTAACGAGAATGCACATGATGAAATGATGCTCCTGAATTAGTTTCTACTCTGTGAACCTTCCTCGGAGATGGGAATTTGAAAACTTCGAATTTTCGTAGATTGGTGATTGTTGCTTAGCTATACAACGTAGGTCAATAAATCTTGCACATATCTTTTGCGAAGGGGTTTTCGCTAGATGATGGATGAGTTTTGAAACGATATGTTGATAGATGACCGATAACAAATGCAAAAAGCTAAATGAGATTTTTTTCCAACTGCACTGAACTCTCATCTAACAATGTCAGGTCATTTTAGCATAGGACCTATTTTATAGAGGTCGCTATGACGCATAACTTTTGTAGGAAGCATATGTCGATTTATTGTTTATTTTAAAATCATTTTTAATAGCTAAAAAGCAATTGGGTTTTTTACGAAAACTTGAGCGCATGGTCCTGTAGGTCCATAAAACCTACAAGAAAATTGGCACTGCTCTTGTGTCTTTGAATAGAAGTCGGTCCAAATTTCGACTATTCTGACTGGACTAAAAGCCAGAACACGACTCTTCGAGAGGACTACCTCCTCATGCCTCGTCGGTAACGCGACTCACCGAGACACCTCGTTGGGTGCATCGGTCGGAATTGCTCGATACGTTGAGCGCCACGCCGCTCGACCAAGTTTCGCACGCCAACCTAACTTAAACGAAAACACAACCGCAAACCTAAAACGTAACAAAACGTACTGGAGAAAAGGCCTTTAACACAAGTGGATGGGTCGCAATCCCGGCATCGAGCGCGTAACTTACCTTGACCTAAAAAACACGTTACAATGCATATACGAAAAATATCATATGGATGTATGGGCCAGGACTGGGCAAAGAGTTTTACGCTGCTGCCATGGACTCTGAGGGCCATATCTTTTAGAAAATCATCTTGGAAGGGTAAAAAGGACTGAAGTGTACGAGCACAGTTTGCCGTCGGTGAGGGACGGAGATGGGTGGGGATATATTTTCACTCGATTCGCACTACTAGCGCCATTATTAAATTGGTTGACACAGGCACATATAGCGGTTACAGTCCTGTATCGGAGGCTATATCTTTGTCTAGCACGTTCGCCCATCTCTCTCGGATGAACCCGTATACCGTCTCTTTCTCTCTATCTGTCTCCTCCCTCTTCTCCACTCGTTCTCTCTTTCGTCTAGCTTGTGGCGCGACGCGCCCGAGCGCATTGTGTGAATGGCACTGATTCGACCTTGCCGGTGCTATACGAACTATACTATGCACGTGTACGTGTCTCATATGCACTCTGCCTATGAGGCACGCAAATTTTGGTCTTTCTTGCTTTTCTCGACCGCGGCTTTGTCACGGAATTGTTTTTTCTTCCCGCGTATATTTTCAAGGTTAACGCGTTTTAACGTGTCTCGGAATCGATTACTTAAAAACTCGATCGAATGAATTCTTATACTTGGGGCCCAAAAAAGGTCGATTTTCAATATTTTTTCCAATGAGAGTATTGGGATGACCTAGTCGGGATTTTACACACATAGTTTGCCAGGTTCGACTTTTTGTTGTTGAAAAATATCGATCAACGATGAAGTTATTATTTGAACAACGGGCTATCGTTGTTGCGCGACCAACCGGTGAAGATGCTGCAGGCAACTATGGTGGTCCGAAGTGAAAAATAAATAAAAAATTACTTTCAATGTACAGGACCTTGATTATCTGAACCTTACGGAGTTTCGGGATAATTGACGATATGTTACCATTTAAGTCAAACGTACACAGTTAATTCTTTGGCATATACTGAATGCACCCTCCAAATTTCAAATCGATCCTCTACACCGTTGCAATGAAATGTACAAGTGAACAAAAACTTTTTAACATAGGGCCTATGCTCATCGCCGAATGGCAGTTTTACGCACAAAATAGTGTGAAAAAATATTTAATATATTATGAAAAACTGACAAATCACTCAATACATTATGACAATTTCATCTCCCTTTACATTATGACAATTAGACATCTTCCTATGTTAAAAAGTGTTTCTCCAATTGTAAGTTTTATAGAAACGGTGTTGACGATCGATTAAAAATTTAGAGGGTGTACAAATTTACAGTAAATGACAAATTGACAGTAAATGATAAGAAATTTACAGTATATGACAAACAATGTACTGCATAAATTTGAATTAAATGCTAACATATCGTCCGTTGCCTCGACACTCCTTAACACAACTATAAGAGCAAAGTATCTCTGAACATGCGATTTGGGTAGAGTATGTTACTATCTGTAGGGTGTCTCGAAGTGGCCTGACATATGAATGTATTTTTTTTAAGTTTTATTTATGTGAAAAGTACGAGTATTTTCATTTGAATGTAAGGTACAAACATGGAGGTTATGTGTGAAATACAATATCCGATAAATGGCCGCCTCGTCCCTGTTTGCAAACATTCACTCTTTTGGCGAAACTTCATATAACGCTTTACCATAATTGCAGACTAATTTCATCAATGGTGCGTCCAACTGCTTCCTTGAGCTCCGGAATGTTCTGTGGATCATTGGTGGACACTTTTCCTTTCAGAAAACCCCAAAAAAAGAAGTTCAATGAATAAAGAGAAAAATGGGTAAAGTTCCGAAAAACCCCCGCCACCGATCGAGCAAAAATTTTGCGCAGACCTCTCTTTTAATATTTTAAGACAAACCCTAAAGGGATTTTTCGCGACGCGTAATAGTTTTCGAGATATTAAATTTTAAAGTTAATTATTTTGCCGCGCGCCGACTATATCTATATCTGCTACGTCTGGATATACCTATATACGTTATCGCGCGCTCCGCTTTGTCCAGATCTTGGCCTAGACTACGCGGATGCCCCCCCGCCCCCCGTCATACGCGAGAGGTTGGCAGCTTGACCCAGAACAAACTTTTTATTTGTATCGCCTTCGATTTTGGTTCGTCTTCCGTTCTTCACCATAAATGCAACGTACAATTTGTACAAATTGTCGTCCATTCGAAGTAAGCGCCCATGCTAGGACCTTTCAATACCTTTTGCACATAGGGTTGATACCAGCCACGCGGTTTTCCTCGAAGCACACACCAGTGTTCCACGTACCCCACCATTCCACACGCACATCCGAGGTGCCCAGTGCCCACCCGAGGTTGCAGGCACCGCACAGTTCTATAACACGAACAAACTCCCCATACATACCACATACGCATTCTTGGCACATCAATGCATTCTCCATCGAAACTAAAAATAAAAATGCAGCGTTACACCGACTTCGGAAAACGAGAGTAATGGGAAAAGCAACGCAAATCTCGGGGCAGATGGCGCCACCATAGCACGTCCCAATCATTTCAAAATCACGTCACGTCCCTGAAAGTGAATGATCATACATATTTTCTGAAATAATAATATTTCAACGTTAACCATTTTTATTATTCTTGACTTCGAAATTTTCTTGTGCTTCCCTTATTAAAACGGACTTTTCAGAGCTATCCACGTCGCTGTTTGTACCATATATCTGTGAAAGACATTGAGGTTATTGCAAGATTTATTTGTTATTGGGTGCAGAGAAGAGAGGCATCTCTGCATTCTCTGTTGTGTGCAATAAGTACTCAAAATAAATTTGCTCACTTAAAAGTCGAAGAATTGAAATCCATTCTCAGAATCAGAGGGGCCAAGGTGACAGAGCAAAAAAGGATAAAGCTATTTCCTACTGTTTGCGCCTGGCGTCATCCTTAAGAGAAAAAAACGTGTTCCTTCAGCAGTACATCCTACGCACAGCACTAAACCACTTTTAAATCTACCTGTAAATCTACCGCTATCTACCTGTAAATAATTAGAGATCTTACCGCTATCTACCTGTAAATAATTAGATAAATCATAAATAAATAAATGAGTTTGACCGTCGGGTTGAAAACAAACGCTCAGATACCGCTCGATCGGAACGTGCCATGTTAGCACAGCCAGTGACGAAAAGTGGCAGTTGTCCTTCCCATACGGCAGCCGAAAGGAGGGGGGGTCACCGCGACGACTAGACAAAGAACCGCATGAAACGGAGAGTGCGCATACTAGGTGCGCAACTAAGAGGCCGGGTTTTTGACCAATAAAAAATCGAAAATTCCAAGACAAATACAAAAATGGTTCATTCGAAGTATTATCCCTTGCTATTTACCCATTTTTGCCATCTCTCTGGCAATACATAAATACCGTGATGATAAAAAGACGCGTCTTTGGACTGAAACCATTCGTCCAACCAATTTTGTACTGCATCGTAATTGGCCAAGTGTAGCCCACCCAAGCCATGCGCCATCGACCGGAGCAAGTGATAGTCTGAAGGGGCCAGGTCTGGCGAATACGGCGATTGCAGTAGCAGATCCCATTTCAGTGTGTTTATGGTGTCCTGGACGATGGAACTGCGATGGCACGGAGCGTTGTCGTGCTGCAATATCACACGTTCGTGTGTCGTGTCCCATTCTGGCCGTTTTTCGAGCAATGTGTGGTTCAAATTGATTAGTTGTTGTCAGTAGCGATGCCCATTGACAGTTTCGCCCGGTTTCAGCAGTTCATAGTACACGATTCCTTTCTGGTCCCAACAAACGCAGAGCATTGTCTTTTTTCCGAAGCGATTTGGCCGTGCCAACGATGTTGACGCTTCGCCAAGTGAAAGCCACGATTTTCTGGTTTGGGATTCTCGAAATATATCCATTTTTCATCGCCAGTAACAATTCGATGCAGGAAACTCTTTCTGTTCTGCCGCAAAAGCAAAATTTCGGAAGTGGCTTCCCGCTTCCCGCAACTGCTGTTTATTTGACACAAACTTCGACATTTTCGAGGTTAGAAAAAAAGCCGTTGTGTTGCGATATTTGTTTATATTACGACTGGGTATTCATAACAGATGTCCAAGCTATAAAGACACCCAATTTCAGACCTGTATGCCGACTACATGTGTCGCTAGCGCCATCCATGTGTGCAACCCGGGAACTTAGTTGCGCACTATAGGTGCAACCAGAACGGGGATGCAACAGATAAAGATATACTCGGTGCGCGTAAAAAGAAATTCAATATCTCGAAAATTATTGCAAATCACCAAGAATTCCGTTGGGAATTGTCTTAAGGATGTTGAGTCCCAAATCGCAAGTGATAATAAAATTCTGAAAATTTGGTATCGTATGAAGTATTTCAGAGGTCGTGTAAAAATTTCACGACAATTAGGAAATTCGTTATTGAACAATTAACATTCACAAATTAAATGTTGTCTTATGGAAACTAATGTAACTTTGCAAAAAGTTTTTTTTTGACCTCTCAATTTTGTAATATCTACAATATACTGAAAGCAACGGAAACAAAACGAAGTTTATTGATACATTTTTTTAATTTCTTTTAAAAATTGTTCTTAACAAAAATGTTAATTTTTTAATAATGAGCTTCCTAATCGACGTGAAATTTTAACACGACCTCTTAAATACTTCATACAAAAACATACCAAATTTTCAGAATTTTCTTATCATTTTTTATTTCAACCCGTAAGGAGGTTGAGGTAATACTGATAGAATTCTAAAAATTTCGTATGTTTTTACATGAAGTATTCAGGAGGTTGTGCAAAAATTTCATGACGATTAAGAAGCTGTTTATTGAACAATTAACATTAACATGTTTCATAGGGACTCATCGTCCTTAAAATATTAAAAGGAAGGTCTATGCAAAATTTCAGCTCGACCGGTGGAGGAGGGGTTTCGGAAACTTATCCTCCAGTATTATACCAATGTCGGACCAGTATCAGCTATCGCCTGAGACCCAACTGTTGGGCTAGACTACTGGAGCCGATAAGGCGCTAGTGCTGTGCGCCATTAATTTTTCTACGTTCATTTCTGAGACCGGCATGCAGCAATATATGCCAATGTCAGGACAGTGTCGACTAACAATGGAAAATCGACCATTGGCGTGGATAGCTCGAACCGACCATGGACCAATAACATCCCTCGTTAATTATGTCATGCACTTCTCGCGAACCGCCATTCAGTGTTGTATCGCTGTAGGTGCATGAACAGTTAGTCCATTGTCGGCTTTTCCGCGATATTTAACTATTTTTTCTCCATTGTGGTTTGTGCAGTGGCGTAGAAAGGGCTTTTAGGACCTAAGGCGGACCGTGAAATAGGTGCCCCAATTTTTACCATGCTATAAAAAATTTCAACGCAGGAACTAGCATGAAAAGTTTTTATCAACTAAAATCTGCATTTTGACACACGCTATGCTAGAAGGATGAAATTAAGAATGTTTACAAAACTATTTTACGTGCTTTCTGACGAGCAAAGTCGTTGATCACACTCTCGAAATCGATTGAATCCGTCAGATCTCGTTCAATGGACAAAATCGCCAAATTGTTCAATATAGAATCACCCATTGTTAACCGTAGATAATTCTTTATGAGTTTTGACTTCGAGAAACTTTTCTCGCAAGTCGCGAGGCTGATGGCCACGGTAACGAACATTTGTAGCATAACAATGATGTTCGGGACTGAATCAGCTAGGCTGAACTCTTCAATAAAGCGCAGGTGTAAGGGCCCGTCCGTCTTCAGTGATTCAAAGTGTTCAAGTTTTTGAAAAGCGTCAATGAATTTAATCAACCTTGTGCGTTCCAGCAGAAGGTCATTCTTGTTGTTTTCATCAGCATCCAGCTTGCTTGAATCGATGCTGATTCTGAGGTCCAAAAGAGTGTTCGAAACCAATTAAACCCAAACAAACTTTTGACTACCGTGCTCATCCAGGGCCGAATTATTACTCAACCGCCGTTCATTTCAAATGGAACGTTACTGTAATGTGAAGCGATGACGCCACTAATGGCCTTTCGCGCGGCTTCTCAACTGTGACCATTACTGCATGGCTATTTGAAATTTGAAGCATCCCGACTAGAAATGTTGCTACGGGGCAGACTAGAGCTGCATCCGGCATACTGTATTCTGTACGAAGGCACGGTACAGGCCCCCGGATCAGAGCATTACCAAGCGTGAAACGCTTTTTTCAATATACCGTATACCTTTTCAGGGTCTCAACTGGTTGTCGTAGCTATGCCGGAAATGAAAAAAAAATCCAAAAAATACGAATAAAAAAATTCTGGTAGTATCTTTTGTATCCATACGCGTTATTTAATATGCTACCTATATGATAACTGGAATAAAACGTATATCCTGCTTCGGTCAAGTTTTTTACGTACCCTCGGAATTGAACCTACGTCTTCTAAGTCTAGAGCTGAGCGCGCTACCTACAGGGTGTCCCAAATATCACGCAACAATATGCATAAGCCGCGCATATTAAATGTTGCGTGACATTTGGGACACGCTGTATGTCGCCATTCCAACACTAGTGTAAACCTTCTTTTTTTCTTTGCATAATTTTATCATTCTAATTCTATTCTAAAGAACGTCAATAATTATAAATAATGTCAATAATATTAATCATGGGGTTGAAGATTGCATCGTTGCAATGCAACAATAATTTTTCTTTTACCGGATTTTTTCTGCCTATTTAGGTTGTAAAAATAACACACGTTTTTACATATTCTCATTAGAGTGTTACGACCGGAATTTGCAAAAAAAGGCTTCTGATGATTTTGTAAGGAAGAAAAAATTTAAGTTGTGCCAATAAAATTTAATTTTATAGATTTGATTGATTACCTTTTAATGATTTTAAAAATAAACGAATGAAAAGTGAAAAAAGACAGCGTTGCCTTCCCACGATGAAAACTTTAAATTTATTTTCATTCGATCTTGGTATCTTGATTTGATGATGACGGTGTCCGCATGGACGCCACATTACTTTTATTAGAATCTTGCCGAAATTATGTACGCAGAAACTCGGCGCCCTAACAAGGTCCTCGCAAGACTACCTGATTCAGGACTGTTCAGTTTGTCTTTATTACACTCGTTATCCGTATTCACAGATTCGATAAATATCCAGCACAGATTAGGCGGGCGCTTCTACGGTATTCCGGACCGTATCTTTACACCTGCGTGTTTGGTGATCCGGCTGCCGGAAAAACATTTCCAGTCGGGGTGGAGTCAGTTATGAAAATTTAACTACCTGACATTTTATGAGGATTAACAGTTATTTACAATGATTTGTGGGCAAAAATATTAACATCGCCAAAATATGCGACAATACTGTCGCATCTTCCAAAAAAGTTGATGCCCTAGGCGGCCCGCCCCAACCGCCACACCCTTGCCACGCCGCTGGGTTCATGTCTCCTGGGTATCTTCAAACCTAGCTTGTCAGCGAATCGTATCCAAGGGTTGGAAACCATATACGCGACAGGCGTGTGGAGTTTATCGTCCTAACCTCAGTCGCTCAGTTTACTTAGCTGCATGTTTGCGAAAGTGTTACCCGAAAAAGATGCGCTCGAACTACTTAACCTATAAAAATTATATATAAAATTGGATTTAGAAGAAAAAAACTGAATCGCTCAGTCGGCTTTGCCGCGTGTTTTCGAAAGTGTGACCCAAAAAAAAGACGCGCTCGGAGTATTTAAGACGGAATGACACCTCATCGCGGTCGGTATGGTAGAACAATCATAGATACCCAAAAATCTCTAAAACGGCTCTTCAGATCCCGTCGAAATTTTGCCAAGAGACGTCGAATCGATAGACGCACAGCTGTCTGCCCCTCAAAATGTCTAAATTTGAGAAAAAAAACGTAGATTGGCTTATCATCAGCTGATCTACGTTTTTTCTCTCAAATTCAGAAAATTTGAGGGGCAGACAGCTGTTCGTCTATCTATTTGATGTCGTTTGGAAAAGTTTCGACGGGATCTGAAGAGCCGTTTCAGAGATTTTTGGGTATCTATAATTGTTCTACTATACCGACCGCGATGAGGTGTCATTCCGTCTTAAACCTATACACATTAGATATAAAATTGGACCGGTGTGCTGGTCCAGTGGTTAGCGTGCTTGCCTCTGAAATCAGCGCATCGGGAGGTCGCGGGTTCGAATCGCCGTCTCGTAGTTTCGGAGAAAAATAAATACGGGCGTGACGTAGCTCCAGTTCTACACAGATGTCGCGCACACGAACCGATACGTGTGTGTGTCGTCTGTGTATGACGGTAGCCTGCGATTTATTTCTCGACGAAACGCGACTAGCTCCTAGACTGGGAAGCGAACTCGGGAGCGGCTGTATCGGTATAGGTTTTCCGCAGTTTCCCTATACCCATGGCAGAAAATGTCATGGCGGATGCGACACAGAGGGGGAAGTTGGCTGCGATCGCCAGGTGGGGATCAAGTAGGGATGTGGAGTGGAGAAAATTGTGGGGAATGTAATAAGGGAAGTCCCCCGTACATAGAAGCTACAATAAGCGGAAGCGTTTGCATGCACACTTTAATGCATCGATTTTATTGCATGCTTGCGTGAGTGTGACCCGAAAAAAGACGCGCCAGAAAAAACATCATTGATGCGAATAAAAATGCGTAATTCACATCCGATATTTCGGGTATTAGTTTTTCAGGTTTTCTTTTTTCATTCATATTTTATGTGCGGAATAATTCTATTTATCGTATTATCTTATTATTGTGTCTCATACTCAATATCCTCTCGTGCCCACATTTACTTGCTTGAATAATAATATATAAAATCTGTAACTGAATTCGATAATGATATATTATAATATTTATGTAATAATGACAAAGTATTGTATTTATTGCTGCGTACTATCATATACATTAACAAAATACTGACATAATATAGTATTGGACGAAACTGGGACATTATCGCATCACTATTTATAATAAACCGGACCACCGTCAGAGCGATATTGGCTAGAGCTTGGGCCAACGTTGGCGCAAGCGTCGGGTCTGTTTTAATGCCAATGCTGGTATGATATTGGCTGTTGTTCGGACCAACCTTGGCCCTAGAATCAAGCTCGTTTGAAGACTAATGACGGTACGATATCGGTAGCCAGTCTCGGCCCGAAGATATCATTCCGACAATGGTACATTGATGAACCCACACTTATGCCCAGACATCCATAGAGGTGACACCGTACTGTGCCAGCGGCGAACCAGTTGTCATTTTTTTATGGGATACATCAAATAACAATTTATGTGCGTTGCTGGACCGTGATATCCTCCATGACTAAACTTCAATACTTCCTGATGCCAGTTGTCAAAGATTAGTACTCTATGTTCGCCACAAAAAAATTGCGCGCAATTTAAAATGTCAGATCATTTTGAGACACCCTTTATTATCTCCGAAATAATTAACTATTGTAAAAGGCTTGACAATATAGATATGGTTAATTCAGGGCTATCAAAAAAACGGCACTCGAATACTGATGTTGTATACTGTACGTTAGGTTTTGTTCAGGACAAACTTATACCATTCAAGTTTGTACATTTCATATGGTTGACATTAACGTTGATTGAGAATAATTTGTTAGTAGGCCTTATAAATAGTGACAATTCGAAAGAAATTATGGTAATGTTTACTTATAGCGAAGACGTACATCATTTGCAGTTAGAGGAACCACGGCTTAGTAGTTTCAAAAACTATACCCGCGTTTCAAAAATTGTTACATAGTATGTTTGTTGCATTGCAAAAATATGATATCAGTTAAACACTTTTTCTTGTAGTTCACCTCCTCTTCTTGTAGGGCACGCGTTAGTACGAATTTAGTACGCCGTATCGTATACTATAGTATAAATCACTCCTGGGCGCCGAAAATCTATTGAAACAGTGACGTAAGGTAGAACTCTGTTTAGTATTTTACTTTGTTCTGGATTTATGAAATATTACATGCGTTTCGTAGACGGGCATTGATGTCTTAGACCAGGACGCATGCAGTATATAAAAAATAATCGAATAACACATCAAATTCGCATAGAGCAGGTAGTACCTTACATTATGATAGAAATCACTATAAACATCGTCGCAAATCACCAGTAACATTCTAAATCTAACAAGAAGTATACATAAATTTTCATCCTGTTCACTGTTAGGATCTTGAGGGGTTGGTTCTTAATGGTGTCAGGGAATATGCATTCTATGAAAACTCACTATATTATATAGCATTGAACAGTCAACGGACACAGACAAAAATGTATAGTGTTTACAAAAAACGCGCATGGTAAAAGAGAGTATAGTCGAATTCCCTATAATTTATTGTCACCGCAATCATAATTCGATTAACACACCTATAAGCGAAAAGTATACGTAATCATGCGACTTTGGTGGCGTGTTTGACGATCCAGTATCTCCGAAATTACTATACACTATTGTAAAGCGCTTTACAATATCGATAGGGTTAATTCAGCTATATCACAAAATCGGCGCACAAATGCTAATGCTGCACGGTGAGCTAAGTACATGGTTTTTATGAACGACGCCGATGTCAAAAGAGCGGATAGTAAAATTCTGTACAGTTTAGG
Source organism: Ophion costatus (assembly GCA_951751655.1). Classification (NCBI taxonomy): domain Eukaryota; kingdom Metazoa; phylum Arthropoda; class Insecta; order Hymenoptera; family Ichneumonidae; genus Ophion; species Ophion costatus. Next base: position 13,930,130 of record OX632356.1, on the reverse strand, counting down.
GGCACCGTAATCATAATATCGTTAACACAACTATAAGCGAAAACAGTATCTAAACATGCAACTTTGGTGGCGCGCTCGTCTATCTATTATCCCCGAAAAAACTACTAAGTATTGTAAAAATATTAACTGAATTAACTATAGCGATATTGTAAAGTCTTTCACAGCAATTAATAGTTATTTCAGGGATACTAGTTTTAAAAACCACACTACTAAAACGGCATGATTAGATAGACGCTTATAGTTGTATTAACCATATTATGATTGCGGTAGCAACAAGCTATATGAATTTTACTATGCACACTTTTACCATGGGCGTTTTTATTATAAATACTGTGGGCATTTTTCTCAGTGCAAGTTTGTACTATTTATATGGTTAACATTAACACTTGTTGAGTATAAACTGTTACAAGATCTTACGAAAACTGACTATACGAACAACATGGTAATCTTATAGTGAAGACGTAAATCATTTGTAGAACGTGTCAATAAAGTAGAGACAGCGGTGGCACGCTATAATCGATATAGATATATTAGCGCATTCATTTATCAGTTTTTAAAATTCGATATTTCGAAAACTATTGGGCTGCGCCAAAAATCCATTTAAGCAGTAACATATATCATCAAAAAAGCGATCTGTGCAAAATTCCACCTATCTCAGAGGTAACAGCTATTCGGAATTGCAGCTGGAATTACTTCTATTCGTTATGCCAAATCTACGATCTAAATAACATACGTACCCGGTAGTATGTGGCCGCGTACGTAAAAATAGATAGGTAGGTCGTAGGTTCGAATCTCCACGTAGGTGAAATATTTTCTTCGATAGGAATCATTTCAGGTCAGGAAATAACAAATCATGATAAACAATCATGCAGGTAATACTCTCGATAGAACATTTTTGAATTTATGAAATATTATATACATTTAGTAGACATACCATTCAATATGAAATAAAACACTATTTTTTGATAGCGTAAGGAAATATCCTTTTTTTGAAAACCTACTATATTATATGGCATTTACAATCAACGTATGCTTGAAAGGTTGTTGGTTGCGGTTAACATATGAGCATAGTTAACACAACTGCTAAAATATCATAAGCAATACTATATTTTAGGCAGTAACCATGACTAAAATATTATTGTACCCTCAGGGTAATATAAAATATGGTTGATGTTAGTGTACAATTCTATCAGTGCATATGGTTGTAAGATTGGTGGTTCCGGTTGACATATGTGCATACTCCATTCAACTGCTAAAATATCAATAAGCAGTACTATATTTTTATCAGTAACTATGGCTATCAAATATTTTGTCCTCGAGGGAAAATATAAAATATATTGGCAAACATCATACATTTCTCTCAGTCCATCGACCTCTCGACTCTTCAACCTTCAGTCATAAGAGAATCTTTTAAAGATTGCAAGGCCTCCCTGCATGCCCACTACTGGCGACAATTCAAGAAAAAGCTTTGGACCGTAAAAACCTAGAAGTAGCTTGCTCGTACCCGCCTGTATGTGGCTCTATACATCTCTTCTTTTCGTCCGGACCTTCCACCCTCCAAAGAAGTCAACTCGAGCAAGCCTTCTGGTCAAATCTCGAAGCCTCGTTAATGTATGATTGGGACGAGGAAATATAGTTGGGCGATCGAGGAGGGGTGAAAGAACGGGAAGGATGAGATTTGGGGCTCAAAACCATATGTCTTCGGTCGACGAGGGGAGAACAACAGCAGACCGCCCGAGCTCGGAGGGGAGGGAGTGAGAAGCCGCAGAGCTACGCATCTTCGGGAGCCTACCCTAAATGTCTCTCCGCACACCGCTTCGAGACTCACATGCAACTAACCTAACCCAAGCTGTCGAAACTTGACGTTGGATATCTCGCCGTGGTCCGGAGTGGACTAAGGAAATGGGCTAAATGATAAAAAAAGGGAGCGAGTGACTGCAAGTGCAAGATAGCACGCCGAGCCAAACACTAGTAATGGTACAAAAAAGTGCGAGCGAGGCAGAGAAAACTCGAAGTAAGGGATAGGGGATTCAGAAAAGTACTTTGGATGGGATACAAGCACGCGCGTGCGTGTGTGTGTGTGTGTGTGTGTGCGTGTGTGCGCGCGCGAGCGCAAACTTATATGCATACACATGCATAGACGTATATACACGTATACAGGGTGAGGCACATAAAGTGTTACAGAGCAATAGCACTCAAACTTTTGTTCATATCCAAAAATGTTTCAGACAAAAGTTTCAGTGTTCGAGAAGACCGTCATACTGGACCACCCTATTTTTTTTATCGGTGGAGGCGCTGAACTACGTCAAGGTGAACTCCACCTTTTTAAGATGAAACCATTAGCTTTTTTTCGATTACATTATTACCGATTTTAAGACGAATTCAGCGGCCTACAGCACAAGGACATCGAAAAAATACATGGTTACATTTAAAAAAAAATGGAGTTGACCTTGACGTAGCTTCAGCGTCTCCACTGTTAAAAAAATAGGGTGATCCAGTATGACGGCCTTCTCGAACACTGAAACTTTTGTCTAAAACATTTTTGGATATGATGAATAGTTTGAGTGCTATTGCTCTGTAACACTTTATGTGCCTCACCCTGTATATACCACAGCGCCTTGATCCCCCTACACTTTGGTCGATCTTGCGGTGCCTCCTCTCATATCCCTCTTCTTCGACTTCCCCCGCCCCTGAACCCTATGTGCATCTTAAGATGTGTACGTGTGAACTTGGATCGCCCGGTTATGCCCGGTACCCGAGCAAACGAGAAAAAGATTAGAGAACGAAAGAAAACCGTTTGTCGGAAGTTCGTGAGCGATTGGCGCTGCACCGCTTGTGCCTGTAAATTCGTACAAGTAGCTTTTTTCTTGTATCTACTTCGATTTTTTTTGTCACGTTTGGCCTTGCATACCTCAATTTGTTTTGTTTTTTCCACCCATTTTTTCTGTCCTCTCTTTCTCCCTCTTTGGGTGAGGCTCTTTCCATTCGTCGTCACACGTATAAATATGCAGACACGCAAACTTTTTTCCCCATATACGAGTGATATTGATTCGGGAGAGGCTACGCACTCGTGGCACGAGCGTACCATGTGCCTCTCGTGCGCGCTGGTGCTGCTGCCTCTACTTGGACGGCGGATAGAGAGAGCGCGAGAGAAAAGTCGCGGCGGTCGGTGTCGCCAGCGAGAGCACGGGGCTTCGAGAACGAGCGATGCACATCCGCGCATCGCGAGCGCTATGCCCCCTCCCCGGTCCGTTCATCCTTTCTCGCTTCGCGCTATCCTTATATTAGAACGACCGAAAGTAAGAGCGAGAGCTCGCGAGCGCGAGATGAGAGAATCCAATGTGGCTAGCACGCGAGGGACGCGGAGCGTCAGGGGGCGGCGAAGGGGTTTAGGGCAATACGCCAAACGGCGGCTGGGAAATCCCTCTTCGGACAGCAGCGCCCCACCGTGTTTTACTTCGCAACCCGTTCAGTTGGCTACTCCGGATAGTATGATATTTCTCTGGCGTACTCGCATACCCCCTCCTTAACGTGCACATACACGCACGCGCGAATTCTTTCAGCCACCCCTTCGGCATCCTTGCTGACGCTTCTTGGCCATCCCTCCCCAAAGCGCCCTTCTTTGCGATGAGCGTACGTGCACGATTCTGTCATGTGCGCGGCGGATCCGAGCAGTACCCAAAGTCGACACTCCGCGGCGCTGTTCATCTCTTCGCACCGCTCTCTCTCCGTCCCACTTATCTTCCTGTGCCCTCTCTCTCTCCCTCTCGCGTTCGTGCTCGCAGGTTAGGCGACCATCATCACCGACGTGCGCACACCATTGGATTTACGCGCCTGGAGATTCATCCTCGCACACAGGCAAGTTATATTCGGAGATCGAGAGTCAGCGAGAGAGAGAGAGAGTGAGAGAGAGAGAGAGAGAGAGAGAGAGAGAGAGAGAGAGAGAGAGAGAGAGAGAGAGTGAGAGAGAGAGAGAGTGAGAGAGAGAGAGAGAGATGAAATGAGTGTTTATCGTACCACCAAGCTGTACTTCCCCTCGCACTCTTTTTGTGTAGAGTCCAGTCGCAAGAGCGGCGACGGGAGAGCTCTCTTCACCAAGAACGTCTCGTGCCACTACCCCCCCCCCCCGCCCCGTACGGTTCTATCTACACACGCGCAAAAATTTGCCATTTTTTTTCTACACGCAGATTTCTCGTCGAGGTGCGGTAGCAGAGTCGCTGCCCTGACGTTTTTCGTTCCCGCCGCCCTTCTCTGTCTCTCTTGCGCGACTCTTCTCCTGCTTGAACGGGCTATACCCTGCATGTGTGTGTCCCGCAATAGTGTGTATAGAAGAGCCCAACGCTCTTCTCCGCGACACCGCGAGACGACGCTAGCTGCGCACCTCCTCTCGCGCTCTTCTCCCCGTCGCTCAACACTTGCCGAACTCTTTCTCTTACGCTCGGTCGCTATATTTCGTCGACCCGTCGCCCCTCGTTTCTTTGCTCCATTCCTCCCTACCCCTCGTTTTTTCTCACCGATCGCTTGCTCGTTCTATCTTTTTCGTTCAATCACCGTCCCTTGCGCACCTGTACACGATCGCTGAAACGGCGGCAGCCGTGTCGACTACCCACCTACCTTCTCTCCGATATCTCGTATCCCTCGAGCGCCGCAACTTGTCCCAAACCCCGATGCAGTCTAGAAATCCTCTGCGACTCTCCCTTCTCTTATCCACCCAATGTCCTCGAGGTTCTCTCGTTCGCCTCGTGCCCCCCTCTGCCGCGAGAGCTCGTGACGCGGCCAGTACCGCGGGAGCGCGTCGAATGCCGGCTCTCTGTGTACGGAGCGCGGAAGTGTGGCAACACCGCGTGGCGCGAGCGTCTCGGTCTTGGCCGACCGTTTTATACACCCGAGGGAAAGGGGCACCGCGGAGCAGTGACGGGCGAAACGGGAGGAGGGTGCCCACCAACCAGCCGAGTCTACCGAGTTTGTCTACCGGCACGCGGGTATCAAAAGAGCGCGGAGAGAACGCGACGAGTGTGTGCTCGCTGCACGTAGTTAAAGAGATACCCGAGTGGAGTCTCTCACCTTGTGTATACCACGTTGCCCTCGTTGTTCTTCTACGTCGCGGCCTTTGTTCGTGTGTGTGTGTGTGTGTGTGTGTGTCGTGTGTTCATTTTTTGTTTTAACCTCGTGCAACCGTAGTTGAGTATAAAATTTAAAAAACGACCAAAAGAGTTCGTCTTCGTGATCAATTAATATAACGGATTTTTTTTGGCATTCATCGCGACAACACCGCGAACGAAAAAGTGTATGTGCGCGTATGTGTGTGCAGTGGTGCGTAGGTGGGTTCGTGTGCCGGCCAGCAAGAACCATCGTTGAAGCCCCGTTTGTGATATAGCGAGAACCGCGGGACGGTGGAACACCGAGAGTCGACGTTAGCACACACGTCCTCGTTGCCGACGTCGAAGCGCTGCAAAAAAAGCGACAAAAAAACCTCTCCGTTGCTGCCACTCTACGCGCGCTACCCCCTCCCCCACCCTGCCGATACCGCTGCTGCCGCCGCAATCGCCTCCTCCTTCCTCGCTGACGCGCCCCTCCTTCTCTTCCCCCGCCGCCGCCCTCTCTACCCCCCTTCGCAGTGGACGTACAGTCGTGAACATAGCCGCACAGAGCCGCGCGCGCGAGTATAGACGCACGCAACGACACACGGGGGGACGACGCAACGGGCCCACACGCACGTTTCATCGGCGTGGACGTTGGCGCGCGCCCGCGCGCTCGCGATCGTACGCGAATTTTATAGAACAAAAAAAACAAAAGGAGAAAGCAACGGAACAGATAGAGAGAGAGAGAGAGAGAGAGAGAGAGTACAAAAGGTAACCATAAGGTTAAAGCGCGCGAGTGTTGAGAAAATGAATGACAATTCGAGATGGAGTGCTCGCGCGACGGATCAACGATGCTCGGTGAAAGTTTGAAAGAGTGAACGAAAAACAAATACGAAGGATTACCAAGTACATGTATAAACATACGTGCGTGCGTGCGTATGTATATACGCTCGTATATATATAGACGAAAGGAAGAATTATTTGTTGAAATAGTTTTAATTAATTTTAAACGATCAAGGAGCAGAGGCAGGAAGTTTTTAAGATAAACATAAACACACAAGCAAAGAGATAATATCAGACCGGTGTTAAATGGCGCTCTCGGCAAAGAATCAGACATCGAATTACGTGAACCTGTATTATTCGATCGTCCAGCGAGCGGCGACACACTACTTTAAGGAATATTACAGTTCCGGTGAGTACGATTTATCAATCATTATTTCTCTTACTTCCCTCCATTCACTTTGTATTCGTACTAATTGTACGTTCTTGCTCAATGGTGCATTTGGCGCGATGTCGACGTACACTCGTATAGCTGTTATGCATATGGAAAACCGGGGAAACTCAGGGAATTTTGAAAATTCTCTGCAATTTGTCCAGACTTCACTTTTTGCAAGAATTACCAAAAGTGAAACCGACTCGAAAAAACAACCAAAAAGTATAAAAAATATTTTTTTTTGTATATTTTTAATATTTATATTATTCTTCATTATATAAAAAAAAGTTATGTTTCGTGCCAAAAATTGAACATTTCAAAAACTAACAATTCATTCACTCTCAAACTCTATACATTTGCATTCAATTTGTTGAAACACAATCACACAATTATTATTGTACATAAGTGTGTATATTGATTTTTTATTTCTTGGCACCGATATAAAAATTTCCGTTTATAATAAACAGAGTGTGCGTTTGCTCTTAATGCATATTTTTTCTATAGTGTTTAAATTATTTTTCCAATTTCGGTTTTCTTAAACTTTATTTTATTATTTAGCATTTTTATATTATTGATCTTAAAAAAAATATGTTCCCTATTTGACCCCAATCTCCCTGGAACGTTTGCAAAACCTGAAAAATTCCGGAAATTTCTGAGTCAGTAATGCGTAACAATCATGATTCGAATGAACATCACGCGATACGAGCGACAAGTAACCACTCAGTATCTCTCAGCTACGAGACGGATCGAAATAGTGATACCGCCGAACCGTAATAGGACGAAACGAATATTTACTTTGCAATTTCGCAGTAGTGAATGCCAAAACGTTTCACCTTTCACGACCATTCGAAGTCGAAATTACGGAACGATGAATTTTTGGTTATGAAACGCAAGATAACAAAAATACACTTTCGTGCAACTACCTCGGAGAGAACGCGGCACCTGTACTTTATCTTTTACAGGCTCCTCGTAAGCCATTGCACGAGATTTCGTTACGAATGAATGCGATCTCGGTCGAAAGAATCGTTCTTGTGTCTCGGAAGGAACGAAAGAATGCGCGGAAAATGTATTCCTTCGCGATTCACTTTATAGTTGGCCTTCTTTAGTTTTATCCTGTCAAATGATAATTATGAAATTTGCATCGTTCGAACGCAGCGAGTTTGTTTTTCTATTTTCTATTTTCTCATTTTCATTATTTCCAGGGAATTTATCATTTTCGTATTTAAATGTGAAAAAAATGATAATGAAATAAAAATATGAAAAAGAATTTTCGTTGCGTTTCAACGATGCAATTTTCAAAACCATGTCAAAAGCGAATCCACATTTGTAACGATGTGGACGGATTGTGGATTTTTTGCCTGATCCCCCCACCCCGCCCCGTTGGGCGATGATTCGCTACGCGCAAGCGAGGCGAAGTGGGAATTGTTTACGAACTTTCCCGCGAATTGTGTTTCCCGCGTGTCTATATACGTGTGTATACGTAACATGAGGATACGCACACTGCTGGTGCGTGTACCTCTCTCAACGCGATCGACGTATCTTGATGACCATCATTTTTTCTCTTCCATCTGCTCTTTTTTTCGCTTCTTTAGAATCGTTTATCGCCCGGTTGAGTTTGTCTCATAAGAGCGAGATCGATCTCTTCGATGAGTCATCCCACCGAGACGATGTAAAGTCCTAAAGTCAAGGTTAAACTCACGTTATCTAGTTCACGTTTTTTTGTGTTCGCTGGTATTGTGGTTTTCTCTTTTAATTTCGTTTCTCTCGATGGAAATGGAATTATCACAGACGTTCGAATTTATGCGAAGATTAGTCGATGGATTTCCAGAGATGCGGGGCATCTCCGTCGGCTTGAGCCGGCCCCACTTAAGGAGGGAGAGACCTTTAGGCGAGAAAGAAATGGCTAATTGCCATGAGCTTTTTTTAAAGAAAATATTCTTTCGCCATTTTTCAGACTTAGGTTATGTTTTATTACTACTTTTGGCTGTTACGGGGTATTTTTTAATCCTCAGTCCGTAAACTTGGGTCAATTTCGTCCTTTAATGAAAAAAAAAGATGAAAATCAACTCGACAAGTACGGCGTAAAGATTGACCATGAATTTTTGCAGATTTTTTCATTGACCATTGTTGGTTTGGTAGTTCGAACACGAAAACGATCCAAGTTCACGGGATTAAGGTACCTCAAATACCTCCACGGATTGAGGGTTAAAAATTAATCTTTAAGAATGGCGGAGGTATGGCTCGGTCATCTAAACGGGTTGCGACGGATGTTGTCAGACCAGAGTTGGGCGTAATTCTTCTTATAAATACCAATACGAATTTATTCACATCGTGATTTTCATGTGAATATAAATACAAATTTATTCGTACTTCACTTATTTGTATTCACATGCATGCATACAAAGACAATTGTATTCACAAATATTCTGAACATACAAATAAATTCACCGAAAAAATTGTGAAAATTTACAAAAATTCTGTGAATGCAAATGTATTCGCAAAAAATTGTAAATACAAAAAAACGCACGAAATAAGGTGTGAATTTTTGTCTATTTGAGACAAATCAAAATCAAATTCACAATGATTAGATTAAAATTTACACCAACAGTGAGTTCTTACGTATTTTGAGAGAAAACATTGCGTCGTGGCAAAGAATTTTTTGCAAAAAAGGTTATGTTTCAAATATTACATTATAAATATTAAAAGATTCACAAAATGAGTTGTGCATTTCCTCAAGTTGAAGAAAATTAAACCGATCTCACGACAATTATATTAAAATTTACACCACAAGTGAGTTCTTACGTTACTTTCTTCGTTCTTACGTGTAAACGTTCTTACGTGTAAATTTTCATCCAATCGTTGTGAATTTGATTTTAATTTGTCTCAAATACGGAAAAATTAACAACTTATTTTGTGATTTTTTTTGTATTCACAATTTTTTTTTGAATACATTTGCATTCACAGATTTTGATGTGAATTTTTTTTAATTCACCGCATTTTTTTCTAAATATTCACATTTTTTGTGAATGTTAACAATTCTTTCTGTGAATTTATTTGTATGTTCAGAATTCTCGTGAATACAATTGTATTTGTATGCATGCATGTGAATACAAATAAGTGAAGTATGAATAAATTTGTATTTACATTCACATGAAAATCACGATGTGAATAAATTCGTATTCGTATTTATAAATAGAATTGCGCCCAACTCTGTGTCAGGCAGAGTGACACATAGCGTCGGCGGGTTTAATTAGAAAGAAACCAACGAATATTTTTCTTTCATTAACACTCATAGGCAGAATAGAAACTAATAAAAAGTGGGGAATGTTGAAAATCAATGAAACAGTAAAAAGATGAACAAAAAGAGTACATTTTTCGAAAGAAATGGCTAAATTTTGCAACAAAAAATACGTTTTTTTTATGTTTTCAAAAACGTTGAGGGTTGGACAATAAGGTTAGAAAGATTTATACCACATTTCATCAGAATCGACTGATTAGTTTTTTTTAGCTAACGTCACGCCAGTTTTGAAAATGCCGTCTAAAAAACCGTGCCATAAACCCGCCATTTTCAGAGAATAATTTTAAAAATACCTTCTAACAGCCAAAAGTATTTATACAACATACTCTAAGTTTCAAACATGGCGAAGAAATCTTTGCGTTAAAAAAAATCATGAATATTAGCAACTTTTTTCTTCGACTAAAGGTATATTCCTCCTCAACGGGCTACATCTACCTAGAGGCCCGAAAAAGTGGCCAAAATCCGATCTTTTTTTCTACGAAACGGTTAGTGAAATTTTTTTTTTTTTTTTAACACAATGGTACATAAATCGAGAACTTTATAAAAATCAGCAAAAATATATAAGAACAACAAAAACATGGCTGCCGGCGGATGAAATTTGTTCGCGACGTTTGGCGGTGTACACTCTAGCTTCAACCGTCCATCTGGAATCTAAAAATCAAACGGGTTATTCAAGTTAACAATAAATATGAGTCGTCGACGGTTGTCGATTTTTAAAAGCATTTTTTTGAACAACGTCGCGACGCAGTGAATCTCGAGCATACAAAATCTATGAAAAAAGTCGTAATTTTTACGTAACTATTAAAAAAATAAACATCGATTTAAGGGGAGGACAGGGGTTTCAGCGTGAAAAAAACACTTTTTTGCGAATTTTTTTCATCTATATGGATAGAGTAAATTTATTGAAACCTTTTGTACATTGTTAAGTGTCATTTCAAGAGTATTCCGTGAAATTTGTACGCGAAAATATCCACAAACAAGCCGGTGACAAAGCTTTTTCAAGAACGCCTTTGGAAAAACACGATTTGCGGTGTTCACTGTATCTCAGCTAGAATTTATCTGAAATCAAGTACCATTAAAATATAGTCAAAGTATCATCAAATCCTCGCCCCAACGGTCTTTGATAATTTTTTTTTTTCATGTCTAAATTTTTGGTGGTCATGTAAAGTGGAAAGTGCTATTTTTCACGAAAAATTCCGCCATTTTGGGGGTGGAAAACCCCCTCAATGTAAACAAAAATCTCAAACTAACCGTTGAGGGGAGGTATTTTATATGTAGAAAGTGTGTCCCAAGTTTGAAATAAATCGGTCATGTAGTTTTCAAGTGGCAGTGAACACGGACTTTGAAAAAATGGTTTCGAGAAAAACGCGTTTGAAGTTGTCGCTGTCGGAGCTACAGCGTTAGAGGAGCGGGACTAAATAGTTAATAAATACGAGAGTTTTGCTCTGAACAAATTGAAATTTTGGGTTTATATTCTTGAAATGTTTAACTATAAGAAAAGACAAAAAAAATCGATTTTTCAAAAGTGCAAACCCTTGACCTCCCCTTAAAGAAAATGAGATCGTCAATGACCTTTAAATGTTGCTCTTCGTATCTCCTGTACATTTGGAAACAGTCCATCAAGTCGTTCTCGAGATATCATGTCCACCGACTGTGAAAACAGCGTTTCGAGAAAAACGCGTTCAAAGCTTGAAGTATAATGCTGTTACCGTTTGCCGCTCCGACTTTTAGAAGCCGTAGCTCCTGGTGTAGAAATTTGAGTCGGGAAACTGTACTGCCCCTGATCTGCCTTCCCTGGATAACATCAGGCTCTCGTTTGCAATGCAACGGGTCTGAGGCTGCGTCCCGATCCGCCGTTTCCTTTCTGCGAAACTGATCAGGAACGGGCCGCGGAACAAGCGACAAATGACTAGGAAAGTCGTAGGGAGTAAATCGGGAAATAACCAGAAACAAACGAGGATATGAAAAAAGACGTTTCGGCGTTTTTGGAATTCTTAAGGGGGTAAAATCGGGAGTGTATTCAATTTAGTATTTCGATAACATATTGTTTGTTGGTTATCTACTTGCTAAGATAGTATATGATTGTATACATACGCTTGCTCGCATTTTCTCACAGGCAAGCAGACAGAAAAACGTACACAGACAGAGGAGCCTCGTATTCCATATATATAGAAGCTTTATTTTGATTATTATAGGTTAAAGGTTTTTGATTCATCTGAAAGTTAGGGTGGTCTGATTGAACTCCGTCGAACTAATCAGTCCGGTTGATAGTCAAACAAATCTGTACCGTTTGAGTCGTTACATGTATTGTTATACTGATAATTATATCTTTTGTTTTTTTTTCTTCGAAATGCCGATAAAACCACCCTCAAATTACTTTCGTTGATATATAGAGGACAAGAAAAATGAAATAAAATCAACGTTGGTGTTGTACGATAAATATTAATAATTCACCGTGATAATGTGATTACATTTATTGTCGTTATATCCTCCATTATATCAACATATAATTTTCGTCACTCATCATAATTTATTTTTCATGATAGCATTGTCAGGCGGCGATTATTGTTGAAAAATACTGGTTATACTGTTATACTGGTGTTTATGATAACATCTTTTGTTTTGTCTCTCTCTCGAAATGCCGATAAAACCACCCCCAAATTACTTTTTTAAATATATAGAGGAGAAGAAAAATGAAATAAAATCAACGTCGGCGTTGTACGATAAATATTAATAATTCGCCGTGATAATGTGATTACATTTATTGTAGTTATATCCTCCATTATATCAACATATAATTTTCGTCACCCATCATAATTTATTTTTTATGATAGCATTGTCAGGCGAAGATTATTGTTAAATAAAGTAATTTGTTAGTAAAACGAAACATACAATTAGAATAAATTTAATCATATTCTTATATTCAATTATTAATATATTTGATGACGTAAAAAGTATTATTTAATAATAGGTCGGGATTTAATGCTCAAGAAATGGCAATGTTCTGCTCAAGAAAAGATTTAGTGATATTCCTGGTCTGTTCCATGAAAGGGTAAATCGGACGAGGCAAGCCAGGCCTGGACCATACGCAAAGTCGAGAATGCCCGGTCAAATTTATGCACGGGTCATTTCATTTTAGGTATATTTCGATAAAATTTTCAGGGAATATCCGTTAAAACGTGGTTTTTCTATTGTACCTTTTATAGAAACAGTGGACCATAGACGATCGATTAAACATTTCGAGGGTGCACTCAGTATATGACAAAAAATCACTATACAAGTTTGAATCAAATGGTAACATTTCGTTAGCTGTCTCGAAACTTCTTAACACAGTCGCGTACTTGAGTGCTAGATCGCTGCTTTCGATCGATTTGAAATTTCGGCGAGAATAATTTTTTGCAAATTTATAGTCGATCTTTGAATTAAATCAACAAATTGGCTATGCTTCTGGGGTTAAGCTACTATAAAGGTCTGAAGATGAGAGTTATTTAAAAAATAATTTCGAAGGAACAAGTGAGGTGATTGAGAAATCGTTTAGACATTTATCTTCTATGTCCATTAACAAAGTTGGGTACCAAACTTTATTAAAAAATATTGATTATTAAACAAATGATGAGCAACCTCGTGAGGAATATTTGAACGTGGGGGGCTCAGCGGTATACTTGATTTTGGCCACCCGGTTGATTTGAAACGAAAGAAACGCGTTTTTTTTCATAAAATATATAAACTTGGCTAACTGAGACCTGACCGAGTTTTTTTTTCTTATCGTGTTTCAATCAACAGAAACACTTCTGAAATGAACTACTAACGACACTGACTATGAAGTTAATATTCATTTGAAAATCCTGTGTAGTAACTACGAATTTTGCCGGCACCAATAGCTTTTTTATTTCGTTGGCTCGTGAAATGAATAAGACTGTTGAATATCACGATATGGACGTTTGCATCCTTGGAACGCAACGAAAGTTTAGTAGACCGAACTTTCTGTCGCCAAATTTGGTCTACGAAAATCACTGCAGGAAAACATTTTTGATGATAAAGAAAAAGAACTTCCGTTGCATTCCGACGGTGGAAAATTCAACATCGTTGAATATCAATATCGATTCAATTGTAACTGATATTATTTTTCTTCGGGAGTATGATGTGCGATCATTTAGTTAACGTACCGCCCGTGCTGTCCAATGGTATGAAATTTTTGTCCTTATAACACGTGGTAACATATACGGAACGTTAAAATTTTTTAATGTAATCTTCGTGATTGTATTTCGAATCCAAACCCGCCAATAATTTCGTTTCTTTTTTGTCCCATCTGGATAACGGTCCTCTGTTGAGTGGTATTTTATTTTCATTCTTACAATAAAGCATAGCCATTGCTGTTAATATTTAGGTGGTTGGAGCGGGCCAGTTGATTCAATTACTGTTTACGATTTTTTTTTTCAATGAAACCGAAATAATCGCATACCAGGTATAGATTTATTCTGTAGATGCTAATTTTTCATAAAATTATAATTAAAGGACAATATTATGCATTTTATATTTTTATTCCGTAAATAAAAAAAACCCCGCGTTATTACCAACTTGAAAAAGTATAACATTATCGATAATTATTATGAAAAAACTGCGTCAGCGAATGTTTTATACAGCTCAGAATAACATTTTGAAGCATTTATCAATATGCCTATTTATATTTATGTCACGAGATTATCCATTATTGGCATTAATTAATATTAAGTGTTGCCGAAATACGGCAAATTCGCGAACATCGAGGTTTGCAGCGAATGCTCTCCATTCGCCAGACAAGATTCGTAATCTTTTATCTAACCTTGATAGTTCAATATTGAATATATATGGTTTACGATGGGCAAAATGAGGTATTTTTTTCTAAATGCTTACAAAACTTTAGTTTGTGTTAATCCGTTGTTAGAAATGATTTATCTTGTGGTGCTGAATACCCAAAAAAAATTACATTACCCGTAGCCAGCACGTCTTGCCCATCTAACCGCACGTAAAATTCATCGGTATAGTTTTAGATAATAACATATATTTGAAAAAAATTAATCTTGTATTGTGGTTAATGTACCAACCTCAAAAGAAAGCGTCAGCATTTGATCCATTTGCTATAGGCGATATGTGAAAAGTTGCTAACATTGATATAAAATTCCTCGAGTCAGGAACGATGAAGCTCCTTGGAATTTCAGGTAGACGTTACAGTTCTTTTCACACATTATACATTTTTGTGAATTCGGTTGGAAAAGACATTCGCGCGGGAACTACCTTAAAGCTCTGCAAAGTCTTCCGCCTATTTCGAACTTTTCTCGTTCTCCAATTCACTCCCTGTCGTTCGTCTTATTGCGAATAATAATAAAGCTAGATACACGTATATTTGGTCGATGCTCGTGATGTGTAGTACGGTCATCGTTGGGAAGTAAGAACGCCGCGTTCTAGAAGCCATCGCCGCTAAATACCCCCCTCACCCTCTCTCTCTCTCTCTCTCTCTCTCTCTCTCTCTCTCTCTCTCTCTCTCTCTCTCCTCTCTCTCTCTCTCTCTCTCTCTCTCTCTCTCTCTCTCTCTCTCTCTCTCTCTCTCTCTCTCTCTCTCTCTCTCTCTCTCTCTCTCTCTCTCTCTCTCTCTCTCTCTCTCTCTCTCTCCTGCTTGGCGAGCGCGAGTTTTTAGCGTCGTGTAGTCAACGTCGTCGTCATCGTCGTAGCGTGATAGTGGGTCAGCGGTCAGCTAGTTATACGAACGCAGGCTCGGATTAATCGTTCGCTGCTCTTCGAACGTGCATAATATCGGAGGGGAGACCGAGCTATGAATTTCGTCGTCCCGATAGATCGCTATGGAAGGATCGAATAAATGTTAT
This sequence comes from Ophion costatus, assembly GCA_951751655.1. Classification (NCBI taxonomy): domain Eukaryota; kingdom Metazoa; phylum Arthropoda; class Insecta; order Hymenoptera; family Ichneumonidae; genus Ophion; species Ophion costatus. The sequence continues at coordinate 13,914,677 of OX632356.1, read as the reverse complement.
TTCGCATATCGCGCGATTATACAAGGGTCATAAATTACGACAATTTATGGTAGAGGGTTTACGGTTTGGAAATTGTGGGACCGAAGGAAGCTTAAGAATAAAAACATGATTATCCTGCTCCCTTGCGGAGGAAGGTTTGTTTGGAATGTAGAAAAATTATAGCAGTCGACAAAGCAGGAGCGACAAACATTTACGAAAAGGGCAGGGGGATGTACGCGATACATGCTACGTTCGAAATTGCGCCGATTATTATATCGAACATATGAAATTTGAATATTTTTTTCTAGAATAAATGGCGATGAATGGATTTAATCGTACGAATCGTCAAATACGAAGGTCAGGAATTTCGAAAAATGATGGCGATGACAATAGTACAAATCGTCGAAAGGAAAAAACGGCGAGAATAATTATTTTTAATGGTTTTGCAGTTTGCTTCGTTAGGATGCAACGAAAGTACTTTTTTATATTTTTATTTCCTCGTTTTTAATGTTTTACAAAATATTTTTTGCAGATTTAAATTATAGATCACTAAATACGCGGGCTGAAAAATGATTAATGGATTTTCGTAACAAAGATTAGCCACCAGAAATTTTAGCAATTGAAAAGTAATCGTACTTATTGCATTCCAACGATGGAAACTTCAACACCATTTAGAAAATGTAAAGTGTATGCGATGATGAATACTGACGAAATTTGATGCGGCTTTTATTTTTATTTTTTTCAAGTTCAATATGCATTGTAACAAACGTCGGAAGAAGGATCGAATAACGATTATTTTGCATCGTGAAAATACAAAAGTGGCGAATTTCGTAAAACTGGTGCAGAGACTACAACTCGGGACGTGAGAAACATAAACTTTTAGGGCAAAACAACCGAAAAATGTATACAATAAATGACGAAAACTTTCAAAGTGTTACGCCGCCCATTATTAGGAGAAAGATGCATTTTTCCGTTCTAAAAAATGGCGATGCATTGATGGAACAAGAATTATTTCGTATTCCCGCAAAGATAGGTATTTTAAGGATGTTGAGTCCTTATGAAACATGTTAATGTTAATTGTTCAATAAATAGGTTCTTAATCGTCATGAAATTTTTACACGACCTCCTGAATACTTCATGTAAAAACATACCAAATTTTCAGAATTCTATCATCATTACCTCAACCTCCTTAAGGGTTGAAATAAAAAATGATAAGAAAATTCTGAAAATTTGGTCTGTTTTGGTATGAAGTATTTAAGAGGTCGTGTTGAAATTTCACGACGATTAGGAAGCTCGTTATTAAAAAATTAACATTTTGTTAAGAACAATTTTTAAAGAAATAAAACAAATTATCAATAAACTTTGTTTTGTTTCCGTTGCTTTCAGTGTATTGTAGATATTACAAAACTGAGAGGTCAAAAAAAAAACTTATTGCAAAGTTACATCAGTTTCCATAAGACAACATTTAATTTGCGAATGTTAATTGTTCAATAACGAGCTTCCTAATTGTCGTGAAATTTTTACACGACCTCTGAAATACTTCATACAAAAACGTCCCAAATTTTCAGAATTTTATCATTTGCAATTTGGGACTCAACATCCTTAAGATAAGAGTCAGTCCTTCGTGCAGATCTGTGATATATTAGCTCCCGGGAGATATTTACTACGTTGTATTACATTGTCACATTCGCAAGTAATCAAGAATAATCAAATAAAATATATCCAGCTACGAAGTTTATCTGTCCTTGCGACCGAATCCTTCATCAGGTGGTTAAAGTGGACCGTGTCACATCTCGGGTCATTTGAGAATACCTCGGGACTTGCGTGAAGTAAGTTTGTCTTCAAGTGATCAATAAGGATCTTAGTTGAGCGTTGAGCATAAAAAAAATGATAGTCTTATGCTCATTTCAACCAGTTTTCATATATGACGATTACAGGTTCAGCAATATAAACACTGCCGATTTATCGCCATGGCTATCGATAACTGGGACAAGGTTAGCAAACAAAAATCTTATGAATTTATAGAAAATCAGAAAAGAAATGTTAGGTCCGTAATTAGCATTGTCTGAAGAATCCATGGACTATTAATCGTCATACACATATCCGCGATAGTAAAGAGGTATACATATAAGTGAACGTTGTCAATTACTGGGTCGTGACCATGTCGACTGAGTACGTCTCGAACACAGGCGAACACCACTCGATCAACAAAACATTAAAAATTATTATATGACGAAATAGTTGTTTATAATTATTGTGGAGACTATATTATATTATTTGAAGACTCCCCCAAAATAATTTTTTTCCCCCGTAATGTATATGTGTTTTGCTACCGCAGTACACACGATTATGACAAAATATTTACTTTTGCAAATATATCCTCATTTTGAAAGAGTCGCATTTTCAACTAAAAAGACGGTCTTTACTTGTTTAAAAAAATCGTTATTGTTGATGGATTGTAAACATTGCGTGTATATTTTTAGAAAATCTATCTGAAAAGCTACCGTTGACATTTGAAGGCAATCAGTCGAAAAATGTAGGTTCTACGAGTCCGCCCAATCTTTAAAACAGCGCGTCACGAAAAACGCGTTTAAAGTTTTAAAGCAATTTTTTCGACGTGTCTTAAAAAATGTTTCCATCTAAAATAACTTTTGCATATCATTTTCGAGATGTTATACATCATTTGAGCTAATAAAAAAAAGAAAATTTTTCTAAACTTTAATTTATCTCTAATTCTCTCGAAAACTGTACCATGCACGAGAATTTCACGAACATGTTCTTCTTCGTAATAAAAAACTGAATAATTATGACTTATAATAAATTGTCACTTTCCAAGTTGAGCTACA
>OX632356.1:13886290-13911652 GCA_951751655.1 Ophion costatus | reverse complement strand
TTTTTTTTTCGGTGGAAGGGTAAGTAAGAGGATAATAATATTCAAGGATGTTATTAGTCATATCTTCAAGTGAACAAAAAAAAATTATACAAAATCGTGACGTGGAGCCATTCTCGCGAGGCATGTTGAATTTGGGACGCTCTGCGGCTGGCAGTATAACCGACACGAATTTGAATTTGGAAAGAAATTTAAAAATTCCATCAATTTACATGAGTATAGCTAAAGAAATACGTAGGAGATATTGAAAATATTAATTTTCGTGTAATTGGTAAGCATGTAAAGTAAAAGCTCAATTTTCGACAGAACACGGGACAATAAAAGGGAAAATTTGTGTTCCGAGAAGTACGGTCGACGTCTCGCACACGGGCCAGCCACTGCCACCAGCCTGCAGATCTTTGTTTTACAGGTACTAAACTTTTTCCAAATCTTTTGAAAATTCTATAGTGGTGTTGCCCCGTAAGTGTCCGCCTTCAATTTTTTTGAAACTAATCTGTGTGATGAAGCATTGAAACCTATGAGACACGTATTTTTTTTTCATCTGCGGTAAAACGTTTCCAGAGGGGCAGGGGGAAGTTCACGGCAAAGGCGTGTCACCCCTTAATTTAATTTTTTCTCAATACTTCTATAGAGGATTTTTCATCGCTTTACATTAGAATTTTGGTTCTTGTTTCATTTAGATCAGTGAACCGCTTGTGGGTGACACTGCAAAATCGCCCCTTGTGTCTCTTTCGATGTGGAGTGGTTCGCCCCTTAAAATTTTTGTTTCGCCGAAAAAAATACGTGTCTAATAGTTTTTAATGCTTTATAACATATGTCAGTTTCAACGAAATCGAAGGCGGACACTTAAGGTGGAAGATGTCTTTATACGAGGAAAACATGACTGATATTCATGATTTTTTTTCAATAGGTAGACGTCCTTACCATTTTTGAGACTTAGGATATGTTTTTTTTTTTACTACTTTTGGCTGTTACATGTTTTTTTGTTTCCCAAGCCTATTTTTTCTTATTATTACACTCCTCTTACTTTTTTACCACACTCCTTTTTCTTCACTTTTCTCCCTGTTCCCTCCCTCCTTGCGGCCGCAGCCGACTTCTCCCTCTGTATCATATTCATCGTGACATTTCTCTCAGGGGTATGGGGAAACTGCGGAAAACATATACCAATACAGTCGGTCGTCAAGTTCGCCCCCCCCCCCCCCCCGGTCGTGGAACTAACCTTATTTCGTCGCGAAATGCCGAAGAAAAACATTTCACGACGAAATGTACGCGACTGGGGGTCGAAGCCGGGACCTCCTGGTCAGCAGGTTTAGTGGCGAGCACGCTAACCACTAGACGATCGCACCGGTGGGTTATATATTTTTTTTAATTAATCTTAAAAAATGGCGGAGGTATGGCACGGTCTTCTAAACGTACGTTGGCGGGATTAATCTAAAACAATAACAACGAATGAACTTTCCTCAAAAAAATGGCTACATTCCGCAATAAAAAAAGACTTTTTGTGGTTTCAAAAACATTTACCATCACCTGTTAGACAATAAGATTAGAAAGATTTATACCAAATTTCATTAGAATTGGTCGATTAGTTTTTTAGTTACGTCACGCCGGGTTTCGAAATGCAGTTTAGAAGACCTCCGCCATTTTTGAAGATGAATCATTTAAAACATACCCTAAGTCTAAAAAATGCTGAAGAAATCTTTCCGTTAAAAAAAATCATGAAAATCATACAAATGTTTTCCTCGTCTCAAAATATCTTCCCCCTCAAGTGATATCGCTTGTCGATAGAATTCCCAATAGTATACTAGTGTGTCCGCATGGACAAGTCTTTCACGATTAGCAGTGATCCGAGTACAGTTTCGAACGAAAATTCAGCGCTAAATTGTCCCTATGATCGTGCGTTACGAGAAAAACTTTGTCCGCTATCGAAGCACGAGAAGTACATCGGTGATTCTCAGCGAATATCGTACGTCGATACGATTTTCGCGAAAACGCACATTCGCCTTCACCTCAGAAAAGTTATATCCACGAGGAAGCAAAAACAATGTTTCTGTTACTTTTTTTTTAAATTAATCTCAATTGGTAGTAATGTTATCTGTACACATTCCGGGAATTACACATCGTATCGATACTATTTTCTGCCCGAAATATGTGTGCACAAAGACCCCTCTTCAAAGTTATACGTATCTACGAATGATACAAAGTTCGACAAAAAGAATTGGCGGGTAAATGACGGCGATCGATGCGAAACAGTGCAAAATTAGCGGTTGTCGAAAAATTGACGACAAAAAAGATTCAATGAAAGCGTCGCACACACGTGTCGATACGCGTGGAGGACGGAGTGTGGCATAAAAATTAATGCGACGAGAGCTAAATTATTCGACATGGCGTTCTCGTTGTATCTCTTGACGACAAGCTAACGCGTGAAATCGTTGAACTTCCCAGGGACGCGAGCAAAATTGCCGATTGCACACACACACGCACACACACACGTAATATCTATATATGTGTGAATCTGTATAGAGACTCTTCAGATAAAGATTCTACGAAGGGGAACTTGAACAAACGAGCATTCGAACGCGAGGGAGTACAGTGACTCTATGTTCCCTTATGTGAGTGTCTGTATCTATATGTTTGTGTGTGTTTCGTCTGCACGGGGAACTCGACGCCCATTCGATCTACATGTGAATCGTAAAATCGAAAACTGCCTCATATTTACTGAACATTATTCATGCAACGCTAAAAAATTGTATTTTTTTTACGTTGAAACACTTTTCATTTTTTTTTAAGCGCTCGCTTTTTCTCGTCACTGTTCAATGATAACTTCGACGAAAATAAGTTTCAAAAGAAGATAAGTTTCTAAGGCAATGTTCTAAGACAAAGTCAACGTAACATCGCAAACTTTTCGAAAAAACGTTTCCTCGTAAATGGTTCGGGGGTTAGGCTACTGCGACGAGCCCAAAATCAGGGTTATTGAGACAAATATTAATTTGAACAAATATCATCGAAAAGGCTGTGCATCAGTTAGTAATTCAAAAGTTGCAAAAGTTAGAAACAATTCATCCTATGGTAACTACAATCTACATTTTTTTTCATACCCACCCGGTGAGATGATTAAAAAATCGTTTGGCCATTTATTCGTATGTACGATAACAAAGTTGTGCACCATATTTCATAAAAAAATATTAGTAATTAAAGAAGTTGTAAATGATCTCGTGAAGTACCTTTGAAAGTAAAAGGCTTAACGGTGTATTTGATTTTGGCCACCCGGTTGACCCGAAACAAAAAAACCAAGTTTTCTCTTAGGAAGGATAATATTGGCTAAGACTTTATCGACATTTTACGTTGTCGTGTTTCAAACAGTTACAAAAAAGTTTTGATTTTTTTCTTTCGTTTTTTTTTTTCAAGGAAAAATGACATTATTGTAAATATCTAATGGACAAACATGTTAAGAAAAAAAACGTCGTTCAAGACTAAACTACTATTAGACTGAAGAAGTGTAACAAATTTCAAGTCAATCCGTTCATTATTTGTCGATCAATCGTATATATCGTTTCGAAAAACATATTTACTTTCGCGGAAAACGCGTGTAAAGTTTCACTAGGATGAGTTATATCGTTGTCATCAAAAGTTTGCCTTCACTTTGCGAATCCTGCGCCATATGTTGGACCTTCCTCTTCAATTTGAGTTGCCTCGAGCGACGAACGAGGGTTCGTCATTTTCACAGTAGCCTAATCCCTTACGTTTTCTGTAAGGAAATTCGAAAAATCAGTATTGAACTTGACGCAGCAATTTTGCTTGAGCAAGACGCTGAACTTGACGATTTTCTCTTGCCCTAAATATTATTAATCTTTGCGAAATCTCTGTTCGGAAAATTTCATCGTCCTCGCACGCATACGCTACGTGGTACAACTTGTACTTTGCCTTAAGGGGGAAGATACCTTTAGGCAAGGAGAAAATTGCTGATCTTCATGATTTTTTTATCGATAGATTTCTTCCTCATTTTCGAGGCTTAGGATATGTTTTATTACTACTTTTGGTTGTAACAGGGTATTTTTTATTATTAACCTTTGAAAATGGCGGAGGCAGGCATGGTCTTCTGAACGGTCTGCGGCGGCCGTTGTCAGACGGCGTGAGCCGTACACGGAGAAAACAGGGGCCTCAAAGTTTAAAATTAATACTATGCTTCTAAAAAAATATTATTAAATATAAAAAAGTATTGAATGAAAGATAAGAATTGTAATTATGGTATAGTAATAATGAAGAAATTTTAATTTTAACCTACGATATGGCACGTAAACTGATAAAAATAATACATTTTATTCGGCATATTATGATTTTTTGTAGTATTCAAAAATATTTTGCCCACGAGATTGGACCAATTAGTTTCCAGCATTCTACAAAAAGTACGGTATAAAGAGTCACATTTTACTAATAACTTCGTAATATTTTTCGCTATACGCCGAAGATTTATGCTATGCGTATAGTGAAATCTATACATACGCGAAGATTCATGCTACACGTACAGTAAAATCCATTTGAAAATATAGCGTGTAATGAAGGTTGGTATTTTAAAAAGCACGCATTATTTTTACTATACAGCATATAGGACTCGCGCCTATGCGAGAATAGTTTTAAATGTAATATGCACGCATCATTTTTACTATACGGTGTGAGAATCATTTTTACACTTCTATAACAACACGTCTTAGAATTCCGAACTGGCAGTAAACTGCTATACTTTTCTAACACTGAATATTACAATTCTGACAACCACTGTTAGAATTTGAGGCCGTATTTTTGTCCGTGTAGCGTCGGCGGGATTAATCTAAAAAAATACCAACGAAGGTTTTCCTTTTATTAACACTCATACGTAGAATACGAACGAAAAAAGTGAGAAATGTTGAAACTCGATGACATAGTAAGATTGAATTTACCGAAAAAAGATGGCTATATTTGTCAATAAAAAATACTTTTCAAGTACATATTTTAAAGATTACTGCAAAAGATACTGCATTTTTTAAAATACACTTTAGAAGACTGTGCGATAACCCCGCCATTTTAAAAGATTAATAAATAAATAAAATACCACGTATAACAGCCAAAAGTAGTAATAAAAGATACCCTAAGTCTCGAAATGGCAAAAAAATCTTACCTTTGAAGAAAAATCATGTAAATTTATTCCTCCTCTCAGGGAGTCCCCCCCCCCTCCCCCTCAATGACACAACGCCGCTGCCTACAGCCACATGTCTATGAGAGTCGACGTCACACTCGCATTTTGTCACATATATCAGCAACTACCTATGCCATATGTTTCTGAAGTTTTCTCAGATATTCAAGTGCCACACTGTGTCTTTGCTTGTACGGCTAAGGGCTACTTCTTTTCGATGCGAATAGCTCAATGGAAAGTTGATTTTTGTAACCTCTCGAATATATACTTTTTCACGGTAAGGAAATCTGCAATTTTTTCCCCCAATATCGCGGGTATCGGGACGATGTAGCTCCTTACTCCAGTGATGAAATATTAACGGCGAAAATTTCTAGACATTCGGTTTTGCCGTTGTCAAAACAAATACTCCGTAAAACTTTTCATGCTATTTGCACCTATGCTCGGAACTTCGGGGTGTCTGGTGATTGTGAAGTCATCGAGGTTTTGTTGCACGTGTAGAATATCACTTTGAGTAGTGGCGGCTGTTACGTTTCGAGCTACGAACGATGGGACGTACTGACGTAAATTTGGAGATAATCCGGCGAGAAATGTCGGTGCTTATTCTTCTCACTTTCGCTCACGTTCGTAGAACCCTACACAGTTTGGACGGCACAGCAGCGACTATATATTAAATATACAGCAGGCGTGGAATATATTCTATATATGTATACTCAGTTCGGAGAGATGTGTGGGCCTGTGCACGCATGTGTCGCTATGTACACCCGGTATATTTCTAGACGCGGAAAACATCGCTTACGAGAATCTACTGACGGGCACAAGTCAACGATTATCTCGCACTTGTGAGACAGTCAGTCAAACGGCAAAAGAAAAAGGAGAGAGAGAGAGAATGATAGCGAAGAATGAATATAATTATTCTTGTGGGAATCCGATGTAACAACGGTAGATCACAAAAAATTGAAACAAACAACTCTCGTACGGAACGTTATTTGGTAAAAAATAATTCGCCCCTTCAAATAGTTTCGGAACAATTGGTAAAGCGTTACCATATGATTCAAATTTATACAGTAAATTCTTTGTCATATATTGAATGCACCCTCCAAATTTTAAATGGATCGGCCGCACCGTTTCTATACAATTTGTAATTGAAAAAAAAACACTTTTTAACATAGGGCGATGACTACGATTATCGCTGAATGGCAATTTTACGCACGAAATAGTGTGAAAAAATGTTTAAAATGTTATGAAAAACTGTCAAATGATATTGTTATGAAAAACTCAGTTCACTATGGTAATTTCGACATTGGTGTCATCGTGTAAAATGCCCTATCTTAACAACGGGTTTTTTTTCAATTGTAAGCTTTATAGAAACGGTGTATACGATCGATTAAAAATTTGGAGGGTGCATTCAGTACATAACAAAGAATTTACTGTATAAGTTTGAATCAAATGGTAACATTTCGGTTGTTATCCCGAAATTCCTTAAAACAAGTAAAAAAAAAAATGTTCGTGTCGACAAAATTTATATGATTTTTTGTCAAGTACTGACGAGACCTACACAGTAGGTTCAAGTACTATTGAGACAGTACACAGGGGTTCAAAATCACTTTTAATTTCATAGTGACTTTGGTTAACAATGCACTTGAAAATTCTTGTCTCTTTTTAAATATTATTTCCTGTTACCAATTAAGTCAGTGATATGTCGACGGCAGCAAAGCGAAGACAAGTTTGTTCGAACTACCCCAATACATTTTGTTATACAGGGTGTTTGGCACATGGACAGACACAATTTTTTGGGGAATTATTTTAAAAAACCAAAAGCTATTTTGAACTGAGCTTTGTTTTAAAAAGATCTATAGTATATACCCTTTCAAGACATGTATGCTACATGTCATAGAAGTCATTCATTGCGTGATCAAAATAAAGAGAATACGTTTTTTTATAATCCACTTTATATGTTCGCGATAGTACAGCACGAGAACTACTTCGTGATCGTTGCTAAAACTTAAGGGGTAAGGCCACTGTAAATTTTTTGAAAAATCGATTTTTTTTTATTGGCTTGAAAAATAGTTTAAACCCTCTAGAATAAGAAAAAAAGGTCCTGTGCGAAAAAAAATTTGTTGTCCTTAGGAAATGAAGGTCGCCGCCAAGCGTGTCAAAACTTGCTCCGAAACGACTGCAATTATATCGGAGATGGCGATTCCAGAACTTTCAAAGGCATCGTGGATTCGAAGCCTTATGAAAATGTTGATGTTAAAAAAAAAGAGTGCATAGATCACGTGCAAAAAAGAATGGGCACTCGATTGAGAAACTTAAAAAAAGGAACAAAAGGTCTCGGGGGAAGAGGAAAACTCACTGCCAAATTGATTGACGAACTAAGCATTTATTACGGCTTAGCAATCCGTCGAAATTCCGATTCCATCAAAAATATGAAGAATGAGATCTGGGCAACCCTTTTTCACAAAATGTCAACGGATGAAAAGCCTCAGCACGAAAAATGTTCGGAGAATTGGTGCAGTTGGAAGAAAGCGAAAGCAGAAAATGCCTTGGATGCGTATCATCACAATCAGCCAATGAGTGAGGAGGTTTATCAAGCCATCAAACCCATCTACATGGAATTGAGCCGGGACGAGTTGCTGGAGCGTTGCTTGGGGGCCTATACTCAAAACAATAACGAAAGTTTCAACGCTACCGTTTGGAGTTTGGCCCCCAAATCATCCTCAAGCGGAAAAACTGTACTAGATATTGCGACGGATATCGCTGTTTGCATATTCAATGGCGGCCTTACCAACGTCTTGCAAATATTCAAGATGTTGGAGGTGGAAATTGGTGTACAGTTATATAATTTCTGCATCGAAGCCGACGCCAAACGCATCACGCACGCGGAGACATCTCTGAGCGACGCGGCCAAAAGTGCGCGCGCGCTCCAAAAATCAACCAGGAAAGACGAAGAAGACGAAAATTTGGCTATCGAAGGACAAATGTATGGTGCTGGGATTGCAGACTAACGGTAAAAATTTTTTTTAACTTCTTTTTTTAATTTTTTCCAATAAAAAACTATTCGCAAAACTTTAAACGCGTTTTTCTCGAAACATGGTTTTTCAAAATGGCACGCAGCATAACTCGAACAATTTTCATTTTTTTTACTTGAAATTTTAACCAGATGTGAACATTTACATTATCTTGAGAATGTCGATCGGAATTTTCAAGAACTTTATTTATTGATTTTTTATTAACAAAAAACTTGCCGTTTTTTTCGTCAAAAATCAATTTTTTTTTCAAACGCACGCCAAATCCACAAAAATTGATACTTTTTAAAATCCGATCGTCATTCTCTAGCTATAGCCCTCTAGATTAATGGTTTTTTTTTTGTTCTAGATTCAAAAGTGCACCAGTGGTGCTGCGTGCCGCGGAGCCCTGGAAGCAAAACATGTCCCGGGAAGATAGCTGTGGAACTGCCATTTTGTTTTTTTTTTACTGTAACAAAATTTTATAATAAAGTTTAATGTATGCCCGATAACACCATTAAAAGTTTTTTTTCAAATACCTTCAATTTCGGGAGCAAAAAATTAGTGAAAAAACCTTTTTTTTTGGGCCGTTACAGTGGCCTTACTCCTTAAGGAGCTACATCTACCTAGAGGCCCGAAAAAATGGCCACATTCCGAGTTTATTTTTTCGTCTGGTAAACGGTTGGTACAAAAAAATCATTTCTTTAACACAAAACTACATATAATGAGAGCCTTTGAAAAAAAAAATCACTCAAAATACAGAGGAACAACATGGCCTCAAGCCAGTAAGTTCACAATTCTTTATTCCTATAAAAAAAATGCGTACATATTGTATGTAAAAATTGGTGTGAAAAAAAGAAATTCGAAAACCGCAAAAAATTCATTAAATGTCCATGAAAGAATAGAAAACTCTTCCATTAAGTCAGAAGTTAAATCTTCGTCGGCACGAGATCTCGTAGAGTTCTCGTTATTCGCGAATGATTATTCATCAGCAGGTGCACACAGTACTTATACAGTCACCCTTGACGAATTAAATTCACATTTATCACGAGGTACATGAGCGCGATGAAAATCTCACATGTTTTCTCTGATCTAAATGCGTTAGAATAATTCGCAACGTTTTGATTCACATATAAATTATGTTTATAAGTATATAGATATGCGCATGTGTGCGCATAATCGTGTGCATATGAATCTGGGCTAGGGGGGAGAGGCGACTCGTAATGAGTGAATTAATTGAGACGCGCGCGACAGTAGCGCAAATTCACGATTCAATCGTGAAGACACGTTGTTACGATGTAAGCGTGTGCCTTGAGCGGTGAGCTCGCGAGGCGAATGAGCGTTCCAGTCTGCGGAATCTTGTAACTACTTAGTACAGTCAGCGGATAGACGACGATCTCGGGTTTACCGTAGGGGAGTACTTACGATTAGGTTATTGCCAGAGGGAGGAGAGAGAGAGAGAGAGAGAGAGAGAGAGAGAGAGAGAGAGAGAGAGAGAGAGAGAGAGAGAGAGAGAGAGAGAGAGAGAGAGAGAGAGAGAGAGAGAGAGAGAGAGAGAGAGAGAGAGAGCGAGAGAGGAGAGAGAGAGAGAACACAGTTGAATCGCCAGGAAAAGTGTGTGTGTGTGTGTGTGTGTGTGTGTGTGTGTGTGTGTGTGTGTGTGTGTGTGTGTGTGTGTGTGTGTGTGTGTGTGTGTGTGTGTGTGTGTGTGTGTGTGTGTGTGTGTGTGTGTGTGTGTGTGTGTGTGTGTGTGTGCGTGCGTGCGTGCGTGCGTGCGTGCGTGCGTGCGTGCGTGCGTGCGTGCGTGCGTGCGTGCGTGCGTGCGTGCGTGCGTGCGTGCGTGCGTGCGTGTGTGTGTGTGTGTGTGTGTGTGTGTGTGTGTGTGTGTGTGCGTGTGTGTATGTGTGTGTGTGTGTGTGTGTGTTTGCGCGTATGTGCGCGCGCGCACACACACACACACACACATATAGTATATACGCACACAAACACGCACGTATTCTGTCATTCCTCAGTAAGTTTGATACACTCGGTCGGTAAAAACGCCTGTAACCAATTAATTCGGCTGCTTTTTAATATCAAGGGCATGACTTACGCGTTGCGAAATTTCGACGCGGTCTCGACGGTATTGCAGAATATGAAACATTTTTGGCTGCGCGCCGCCGCAAACTACCGCCAGATGACGCAGCAACTGTCTGCCACTCATATATACTACAGCAAAATGCAGCGGCGAAGGTTGCTGTAAGTCCGTGAGTGATGTGTGTATATGTGTGCGTGTACACCATTCGGAGCGCTGCCAGTGGGAAAACTGATGCACTAGATTTTCAGGCTTGTCGACAATATTTTGCGCTTCGTTGGTACAATTTTGACCATTTTCATTGACGTAGCCAGAATTTTGTTGTCGAGGGGGGCGAAGCGGCTAACAGAAAATTACTTTGTTCACAATTATCTTTGTTTAAATATGAATTACATAACAGTCAATAATCACGTAACACACATGGAGTATGCAGATTCAATCACACGCTCATAGTAACATTAATATCAAACTTTTACAATACCTTAGAAAATTAACTAAATTTTTATCATTTTTCGATCCAGTTACCGGTTTTTAAACTTGACGTTCAGGAGGCACTCAATTAAATAAGTCTTACAAGGAGAGGCGGCTACTCTTCATCACCGATTTCGTCCGGATTTACAGTATATGTAGGGCTTGACTAGAAATGAAAGTGACGCAAGTGGGAGCTCCAGATGTCCTACCGTTTAGGAAATCAAATTTTTGGTGCGAATCCGTCAATACATACCTAAGTCCTTTTTGTTTGCGTAATTTCGAAGCAGTGATTTGCGCAGCGGCAAGAGTTCGGATTCTTAATTTGAAGGTCGCGAGTTCGAGTCCCCGTCAATTCTTCACAATTCCTTGGAACGTTATCCGCAATCCTCAAATTTTCACGATAATGCGTCTGTTAAAATAATGACACCCTAAGCCTTTCGTGAAAAGTTAAATGAATACAATACAGTATGCATTATTTCGGTTCTTTTGTGGCGAAAGTATCATAAAAATTCAAAAGACGCCATAGAGAAAAAAAAGTTTCCGCACGGGGGACCCGAACCCGCAACCCTCGCATTACGAATCCAAACTCTTGCCGCTGTGCCAACCACTGCTTGGTAATTATGCTAACATAAAAGACTTATGTATTGACCGATCCACAACAAAAAATAATGTCCTAAACACTGGGCTCTGCGGGGCTTCCACTTGCGGAACTTTCATTTCTAGTCAAGCCCTACATATACTGTGAATCCGGACGAAATTGGCGATTACGAGTTGCCGACCTCCCCTTCTTAGTTTTCTATTTTTCTTTGCAAATCGGCACAACACTTGATTAGTTGGCTTTTTCAAATCAACGTTTAATTCTATGATTAGCAATGACATATGAGAAACGCGCTCCTACAGTATTGCGTCTTTAAGCCATATTTTATCCGCTTCCTATCAAGAAAACTCCACTCACAGCCAGCGCAGCTCAATGGGTGTACTGTTGCTGCTTAGAAAAGTTGATATGAGTCAGGGCAGCACTCCTTTTATATATGCTTTCTTAAATTTCCAGCATTAATTCAATCATTTTTAAATGAAAGTATATTTTTCGTGACCATGCTGTAGCTTCTCCTCTCCGTTCTTCATATCCAATTTAAGAAATGCGTCAATGGCATGCGATAACGGTAGATTCTCAAATCGGCGTTTTAGATTTACGATGATATTATCTATTATATATTCTTCTGGCTGCGTGTCGGCCGGCAAATTTAATGCATTGCTTTTGCCCACAGTTTACTCAATTGTGAAATTTGAATATGAATTCAATTCCACGTAGTAGCTACTTTTTAAATTTATTGGTTCGTTCTCCTCAACTTCGTTCTACCTCCGATTCCAGCCACACTCCTTGCGGCTGAAACCGGCTTCCCCCTCTGTATCGTATTTACCATGACATATCCGCCATAGGCATAGGGAAACTGCGGAAAACCTATACCGATATAGCTGGTCCCAAGTTCGCCTTCCAGTCACAGAACTAGTCGTCTTTCGCCGAGAAATGTCGAAGAAAAACATTTCACGCCGAAAGTGACGCAACTGGGATTCGAAACTGCAACCTCCCGATCCGCTGGCCAGCACGCTAACCTCTAGACCAACGCACCGGGTTAAATAGCCACCTTTTATACAAATTAAGAAATTACGACGAAGGAAACAGTTAAAGTTTATTAAATTATTTCTTCATGCTTGCTTGGATCATACTTAAGGAGGTTGGAGTGCTAGCTGCAACCCAAGATTTATATATATATATATGACATATTCCACGTGATTCCGCAGGACTTTTTCCCTGACCCCCGCCAATTCGATTTTTTTTAACTGATTCCATTGACTCGAAAAAACAACCCGATTTTTTTTTTACATTTTTCGAAAAAACACGCCCTGATTTAAAAAACTGAAAAAATTCCCAAAAATGCGTGATTATATGTAAAAAATGTTCAAGCTATCACCCGCAGTGGAAGTGTGATTTTTTCTGTGCTGTATACGCCTTCAATTGAAATGAATACCAGAACCTTTTGACTGCTAACGACAAAATCGTGCTTCCACTGTGGGTGATAGTTTGAGAATTTTTGTTTCGAAAAATGTACAAAAATTCATGGTGTCTTTTAGAGTTAATGGAACAACCCCACACCACCACAGAGCCACCCCCATGTTTTACGGTAGGCACTAAACATTGCGGTAGCTCTGTAATGGTGTGGGGTTGTTGTTCGGGTCATGGTACCGGGGACTTAATCAAAGTCGAAGGAATCATGAGAAAAGAAGTATATAAAAAACATTCTAGTTCGACACGCTCTTCCATCCGGTCTCCGAATCATTGGGCGTGGTTTCATCATGCAGCAGGACAACGATCCGAAGCACAGCTTCGGACTCTGCAGAGGATATCTGGAAACCAAAGTAAAGACTGGGATCACTACAAATATGGTTTGACCACCACAATCACCAGGCCTCAATCCGATCGAGCTTCTGTGGGAAGAGCTTGATCGGAAAATCAGAAAATATTGTCCATCTTCTACGGGGGATCTCTGGAAAAATTTACAGGCTGAAAAAAAAATCTCGTGAGAGTTTCGAGCAAAGTTACTTAAAAAAAAATTCAAAGAAAAATTCTGAAAAAAGTCCAAGCGGTCCAGTATGAAAATACGCAACTTTTTGCATCCTTGACATTTTCTCTTAAACCCTATCGTTATTGGGTGTATTTTGAATTTTTCTAAATTTATCTTTTTTTGGCCAAAAATAAAAAAAACTTTACGAAGAAAAAGCGCAAAAAATTTTTCAGAAGACGAAGGTGGAGCTTCTGTCTTCCCTTTCAAGTTTTTCACAGTTAAAAAAAAATGTTCTCAAATTATGCGCCTGGTTCGCGATGGTCGAAGAAAGGCCTAAAAACGGTCACGTACCAAGGTGCGTACCGGGTCGAAAAAAAATCGAAAAAATATCTTTTAAAAGCAAACTGAAGCTCGATTCATCCTTTTCGAGACGCCGCTTTGGAAATTCGAATATCTTTTTTTTGGCAGAGTTATCCAACTTCAAGTGTGGCAGGAAATATCGACTGGTGTATCCAAACTTTTGCGCGGTAGTGTATTTATATATTGTCTCAACTCCACTGATGATGTTGAAGTTTGTGTGTGTTTGCATCGTTGGAATGCAACGACTGTTTTTATAATTGCATTTTATCATTTTAAGTATTATATAAAATTATTTTCTCAATATTTAGATTGCATATTTTCAGATAAAAATCCTTAACAGTGATCCTCAGAAGTGTTAGTAATTTTTGTAGCTTAAATCTGATGAAAAAAATATTAGGAGAATCTCATCTACAAGTATACTGTCTACGAATTTTTTGAAATTCACCACAAAAGACTAGGGATAAAAAAGTTTAATGTATATAATTTTACGTGCGGTTAGATAGGCAAGACGTTGACTATGGGTGATGTAAATTTTTTGGCTATTCAGCACCGAGTTATACCATTTCTAACAATTGATGAACGAAAACTAAACCTTTGCAAACACTTAGAAGTAAAAATCCTATCTTGCCCATCTTAAACCATATATATTCAATATTGAATCAGCAAGGTTTGATAAAAAATGGGAAACTTGGCTGACGAGTGAAGAGCATTGTCGCCAACCTTAATATCCGTGAAGTTGCCGTATTTTGGCAACACTTGATATTAATCAATGGTAATAGTAAATAATCTCGTGACATAAATATATGAAGGCATGACAAAAATTCTGCTTATGCATGTAATGAAAACATAACAATGCATCATTTTGCGCTTTAATTATATATTTTGTGAAACATTAGCATCTACAGAATAAATCTGTAGCTCGTAGACATTTTATTGAGATTCGTTGAAATAAAAAATTACAAACCATCATTTCACTCAAATGGAACACTTCAACCTCCGTAAGAAACGATCGTGTATTCATTCGTTTCGTCTTAATCGTTACAAACAAACATCATACGAGTAGTGTTTCGGAGCAAAAAAAGTCATCCCATTATAACGTTCGAGTGACTCGAACATCTCAATTCTACGTTACGAATATTTGAAATCGATTAAACTGTTTGTTTTACACGTTATTTTATGATAATTAATTTTATCAGGTGCGATTTGCTTTTTCTTTCATTTGCTTTTCTATTGCTTCCTCTTAGATGCCAAAAATTATCCTGGTACAACGAGTATTCGATTTGACGTGAAACCCTGCCTCGCATATATGTCTTCACAACCTCTTCGCCGTATTCTTGGCTGCTTCGACACTTTCGCTTACGCCCATTTGTATCTACAGAGATGATTGAAGCAGCACGTAATGTGCTGAATGTCGTTTTTCCGAATCCGTTTCGGAATTCTACGCGACGAGCCCTCGTCGGTGACGCAACCGTAAGCTCCGAAACTTCGCCAGATCAGGTTAGGGGAAGAGTAGGGGACAAGAGCCGAAGATGTATCTACTTAGAAAGTAACTGCGACTGTTTCTTTTCGAGTATCGATTACGCGTGTACCTTTGGATGTAACACCGACGTAAAGCCACGAATTATCGAGAATCTACGATTATTCCATTTTATCGAGCACTATATGTTTTCCCGTATTGCTCTACGTATATTCCTGTATTTTTATTGCCTATTGTTTTCCATTGTCTCGAAGTTTGCATAGTTGGAATGCATCAAACATTCTTTTTCATATCCTTATTGCTTAATTTTTATTCTAAATGAGCTAAGTACAGAATGCCTGAGAGATTTTCGTAACGAATATTCGGTAAAAGAAATTCGAGCCATTGAGAAATAATCATTTTCATTGCATTCCAACGATACAAACTTCAATCTCATTATTTTTCTACATTATTACGGTTATTTTTTAAGTCAGGCCGTCACAATTAGTCGTCTGTAAAATCAAATTGTTCATGATGGAATTAATATTTGGAAAAAAATTGATTGTCAAAATTGTAATTGATAATGGAATATCTGATTTTCATATTTGAATATTCCATTTGCGCGGAATTTGCCTCTTTTGACTGAAAAATATTAGGCTTCAACCAATCACCGTTGGAGACAATCTTGCTTGCCAATTTTTTAAATTTCCTTTCCAATATTAGTGCACAGTGAAGGAGAATTTTTGATTTCAGTTTCGATACTTGATAAAGAGAGTTTTCATTGAAGATTTTGAATGCTCGTCGGAGAGAATTATCGTTTTATCTTCAGGGGGGGGGGGGGGGGTAGGCGTTTCAGCGTGAAGAAACACTGTTTTGCGATTTTTTTTTCATCTATATGGATAGAGTAAATTTATTGAAACCCTTTGTACATTGTTAAGTGTCATTTCAAGAACATTCCGTGAAATTTGTACGCGAAAATATCCACAAACAAGCCGGTGACGAAGCTTTTCCAAGAACGCCTTTGGAAAAACACGATTTGCGGTGTTCACTGTATCTCAGCTAGAAATTAACTGAAATCAAGTACCATTAAAATTTAGTCAAAGTATCATCAAATCCTCCCCCCAACGGTCTTTGATAATGTTTTTTCATTTCTTAATTTTTGGTGGTCATGTAAAGTGAAAAGTGCTATTTTTCACGAAAAATTCCGCCATTTTGGGGGTGGAAAACCCCCTCAATGTAAAAATAAATCTCAAACTAACCGTTGGGGGGAGGTATTTTATATGTAGAAAGTGTGTACCAAGTATTTTTTTTCAGTTTATTCATCTTTAAAAATGGCGTAGATGTGGCACGGGTTGTAATCTACAAAAAACCTACGAAGATTTTTCCTTCATTAACACTCATACGCAGAATATGAAACAAGTAGTGAGAAACGTTGAAAATCGATGAAATAGTACACGGAGAAAAATACGGCCCAAATTCTAACACTCATTGCCAGAATTCTAATATTCAGTGCTAGAAAATATAGCAGTTTACTGCCAGTTCGGAATTCTAAGACTTGTTATAGAAGTGTAAAAATGATTCTCACACCCTATAGTAGAAATGATGCGTGCATATTACATTTTAAACTATTCTCGCATAGGCGCGAATCCTATATGCTGTATAGTAAAAATAATGCGTGCTTTGTAAAATGCCAACCTTCATTACACGCTATATTTTTAAATGGATTTTACTATACATATAGCATTAATCTTCGTGTATGTATACATTTCACTATACGCATAGCATTAATCTTCGGCGTATAGCGAAAAATATTACGAAGTTGATTAGTAAAATGTGACTCTTTATACCGTACTTTTTGTAGAATACTGGAAGCTAATTGTTCCAATCACGTGGGCAAAATATTTTTTGAATACTCCAAACAAAATCACAATTTGTGTACGTGCCATATCGTATGTTAAAATTTAAATTTCTTCATTATTACTGTACCATAATTACAATTTTTATCTTCCATTCAATACTTTTTGATATTTAATGATATTTTTTTTAGAAGCATAGTATTAATTCTAAATTTTGACGCCCCTGTTTTCTCTGTGTACGCTTCCAAGCAAAAAGATTGAACTTTCCGAAATAATGGCTACATTTCGCACTAAAAAAATATTTTTTTTTCAATCAAAAACATTTGACGTCATGTTTTAGACATTAAGGCTACAAAGATTTATACCAAATTTAATGAGAATCGATCGATTAGTTTTTTAGTTATATGTCACACCAGTTTTGAAAATGCAGTTTGGGAGGCCGTGCGATGGCCCCGCCAATTTTTTAAGATTAATACATTAAAAGATACCACGTAACAGCCAAAAGGAGTAATTAGTCTCAAATAAGTCTCAAAAAATGGTCAAGACATGTTTCCATTTTTTTTAATCACGAAAATCATCAAATTTTTTCCTTGGCTAAAGGTATCTCTCCCTTAATTTTATTGACCTACTTTTTTCGAACTCAGCCGTTCCTGAGCAGCAGCAATGAAATCGTAAACGCTTGGGCGCTGTTTCGGCCTCGAACGTCCGATCGGTGTATCGGTGTAACATGTATTGCATGTTCAAACAAATGTATGGCACAAGATGAGGTTGAACTTTGCATCGTTGGAACGCAACGAAAATAAATATTTCTGAATTCCTGTAATATTTTTTGGCAGATTTTGCCTACAAAAATCCATCAGGCATTTTCAACATATTTGTTCAGCACTCTACAATACAAATCTATAATAAAAGCTGCTATAGCAAAACGAAAATATAGAAAATAAAATATAAAAAAGAACTTTCGTTGCATTCCAACGTTGCAAACTGCTTCAACACCATCGGCACATGTGCCTCCCGATAGTCTGATCGGACCGTCGAATCCGATTAGCGGAAAGAAAAATCGGACGTCTATTCCCAGCCTAACTGTCGTCAGGAATCATGGATGTACAATTGAAGGGGAAATACCTCGAAATCGAATCTAACAAATGTTTTTTGCTCGTTTCTCGTATACGTAGCGAGAAATAATGGGACAATATTCTTTAGAAGGAGTATATAAATAAGCTCTTCAGGTATGAGTGGATGCGTGAATGGTTATTCCATATTGACTAGATATTTTGTATGTTTTTCAAAATTCACAGCTGGTGAATAATATCTTCCAATAGGTCGATTAAACGCCTGAAATAAATTACCGCCTGAAAATTACAGTTGAATATTTTTTTCGACTTTTGGGCTGTTTTTTTCCCTCCGAACTCGTCGCGACGCACGTAAAATAATACAACGTTATATCCTCGCGTATTACGGATTCTTCGAAAATATTTATGCGGTGCGACGATATATATCGTCACCCTAATGGGACTAGTTTTGTGACGAAGAACTCATATGAGGAGAACCCCCGGCCGCCTCTTCCGCTTTATGTACGATGGGCGCTAGCGTTTCCAGTCCGGTTTGACCTGTTGTGCTTGTGGGCTCGTCGGTGTCTGATTGTTTTTTGTGCCCCTTTTACCAGAAGACCAACGACAATCCCAACGCGAGAGTCAGACACTCGTTGTGTGTGAGTAAGGTCAGGAATTCGATGTTATCAATATACAGTCGTAAACAGTCGGCGAAGCATTCCCCGCCCTCTCCCTCCGTACCCCGCTTCATTCAACTCTCTGTAGATCTCCTTTCCTCCTCCCTCCTTCCGTAGTCTTTTCGCTTTTCAGGCAGAAATGCGAGTGGAGCGATAAAAAAAGGATTTCTTTTTGTTCTACGAATTCTTGTACCGTTTTGATTCAGCCGACGATTGCAATTTGAAGAAAAATATTTGTCCGATTTCGGGGCAAGATCATTTTTCTCCCGGGCAGTATCGATTCGGTGATCAAGTACCTCAGGTATTTCAGACAAGTTTATGAACGCGTCGATTGATGAACCAATAACAGTTGACTATATTGGCACCGCTAATGTGAGTTTGAACTAGTGGGCGATAATTAAATTAATTATTCAAGGGATCTTATTGCAAGAGAAAAAGAGCGCATTGACGAGTCGGGATTGCAATCCTTTGAGGATATTAGATCATGCAGACAAAAAATGATTTGAGTAAAACAAGAATTGTCGTGATGCCGCCCTCTTCAAGGGGGTTGGAGCAATGGAGGTGAGTCAAATAAATGTATGCTTTCATGCATATAGGCTTATTCTGCAGATGCTAATTTTTCATGAAATATACATTTGCATGGCATTGTTGTGCATTTATATATTTTCATTACGTGAATAAGAAAATCTCTTGTGATACTACCAGCTTGAAAAAGTATAACATTATCGATGATTTTTTTTAACGGGAGATATACACCTAGGAGCCGGGAAAAAGGTCATTTTTGTGAATTTTTTCAAGGAATACTATTTGAAATTTCGGATTGGGGTTTTAATTATCTAAAAGTATATACATTCAAAAATATGTTTACTTTTCTTTATTTAAAAATATAAAAAATATACAAGGATATTGTATGATCCTTGGAGCGTCGTAAAAAAATCGGTATCAAAAATTTCTCGAAAATCAATGAACCGATTGCCTTGAGGTTTTTTGTGGTTATTCCATACACCATTAGCTAGTACTTGTCATAAGATTTTTTTTCCGTTACTTAGTTTTTGTTTTATAGGCAAAATAACTCATTTTTGGCCCAAAAATCGCTATTTATGTTCAAATTTTGGGTACCGATTTTTTTTTACGACGCTCCAAGGATCAGACAATATCCTTGTATATTTTTGATATTTTTAAATAAAAAAAATTAAACATATTTTTGAATGTATATACTTTTAGATAATTAAAACCCCAATCCAACATTTCAAATAGTTTTCCTTGAAAAAATCCACAAAAATGACCTTTTTCCGGCGCCTAGGGGTATATCTGCCTTTAAGTGCGTCAGTGATGTTCTCTACAACCCAGAATTAAATTTTGAGTCATTTATATTTGTGCATATTTATATTTATGTCAACAGATTATTCGTTATTACCATTAATTAATACTAAGTGTTGCCGAAATGCGGCAACTTCGCGGACATTGACGTTGGCAACAATATTCTTCATTCGACGGACAAAATTCGTAATCTTTTACAAACCTTGATGGTTCAAGATTGAATATATACGGTTTACGATAGGCAATATGGATTTTTCTTCTAAATGTTCACGAACGTTTGGTTTTCGCTAATCTGTTGTTAGGAATAGTTTACTTTGGTGGTAAATGGCCGAAGCATTACATCACCCGTAGTGTGAACGTCTTGCCCATCTAACGGCACGTAAAATTACACACCTTAACATTTTTTTGAACTCTAGAGTTTTTAGGTGAAAAAATTAAAAAAGGCTCATGTCCGTATATTTTAGACCCGCCATACTCAAAGTGTGTATACGCAATACGCCAAAAAAAAGAAAACGACTTCACACCTCCCAACAAATGGAAACAATTTCATCAATTTACAATTTACAATTGTTATGTAATGTACCTATTCTTGTACGATTTTCATTAGAAAAATAAACATAAAACCAGGTTTTATGTATATTTTTTACGAGGCTTTAATTTTTTTTAATCTTGGATTGTGGCTAACCCTCCAACTTCCTTAAGCAAATCACTTTATTTATTCAATAACTTGATAATTGAAGTCGATGTTTGATATTACAAGCTAGACATTCTTTCCTTGCGAATTTATCGAGAGAATTGCCGCTTTCGCGAATTATATCCGGCTTTCGATCAAAGTTGTGTGTTATAAAAAAAAGTATCTACCTATGTCGAGCCATCTGTTTGTATAATTAAAACACCTCGAAATATTCATACCCCGCTAGTTGGCTTTGAAAAATATTTATAGACGGCCTGTGTTATCCGCGCGATGTTCTGGTAACTTTGTCTTCTGCTTGCTATAGTCCTCGTTGTTGCACACAACCACCAGACCCTTCTGCTTCACCTTTCTCGCCCTATTCCTACTGTCCTACAGTGATGTCTATTATAATCGAATTTATTTATATAAATATATGTTATCCGAAAGACCAAACGAGATGCAAAGAGAAAACCAATTTTTGCAGGGCAAGAGGGCACAAAGTTTTTTGTATTTTTATCGTAGATTTCATTGTACGGGGTCTTCCCGCTTATAACATTCCCCCCATATTCCACTTCCTCATCCCCCACCTTGCGACCGCAGCCGACTTCCCCCTTGTGTCGCATTCACTATGACATTTCTGCCATGGGTATAGGGAAACTGCGGAAAGCCTATGCCAATACAACCGGTTCTACGGCACTCACACGTACCGTGTGTCCGTGTGCGTGACATTCGTGTAGAACTGGAGCTACGTCACGCCCCTGTTTATTTTTCTCTGAGACGACGACGAGATTAGGATTCGAACCCTCGACCTTCCGAAATTCTGGTCCAGAGGCAAGCACGCTACCACTAGACCAGCACACCAGTTAAGATTTTTTGTATTTTACTACGATATCTTCAAAGATTTTAATACTCAGTCAAAATGATCATGATTTGTAATGTGAGGCGAATCAAGGACAAATATTTGTGTATAAGAGTGTTAAAGTTCGCATCGTTGGAATGTAAAGAAAAAATGTATTTCCCTTCTTTTGTTTATATGCAAAATCTTTTATTTGCCGATCTAGGTTACGGATCGCTGTCACGAAAAATGAAGAAAAAAAAACAATTGTCACTTGCAAATTCAATTTGCAAAAACAAACTACATCATTTTTTTTTATTTCACTGCCTTCCAACGATGCAAACTTCAACGTCATCACACACTAATATGTCAATACTATTATACCTAGAATATAAAAAAATTGTATAGACAAGAATAATTGAATATAGCTAAAAAGAAGTTGAAAGTATAAAAAAGAACTTTCGTTGAGAACTGAAAAGAAATTTGAGAAATGAAAAGAAAGCTTTCGTTGAGAGGTAAAAAAAATTGAAAGAATAAAAAAGAACGTTCTTTGAGAACATTTTCAGATGTGAGAAAGCATTTCGGCTGTCTCGCTTGTGGAGAAAAATCATTTGGATATTTGAACGACGAGATCGATTTCGCCGAACTAATCATCCGTTTATAGTAAATTATATTTGTCTCCAAATCGTCTCACATGAATGTAGTTGAAGTTTGCACAGTTGGAATGCAATGAAAATTAATATTTCGAAATTCCTTTAATTGGTGTCGGTATATTTCCCCTACGAAAATCCCACAATCGTTTTTAAAATACTTATTTAGTGATTTACTATATAAATGTACAAAAAAGGTCTCAAATAATGATGCAAATAAGGAAATGATAATAAAAGAAAGGACTTTCGTTGCGTTCCAACGCTGCAAAGTTCAACACCATTCACGTTACGAATCTTGATCATTTTGACTAAGTATTACAATCTTTGAAAATGTCACAGCAGAATATAAAAAATGGGCACGCGCGCGCGTGTGTGTGTGTGTGTGTGTCATGTCAATGAAACTCAATTATTTTAATCGTAGACAGACACCGAAAATGGTAAAATAAATTTTGCAAACACGGAAAACAGAAACAAAGTTTTTTTTCTGCGCCAGGGGGGCAAACCCGAATGTGGTGTGCGGTCGGGCCACCTCTTTGCCTCCTCCGCCGCATTCACCGCCGCCTCCCCCACAACCCCGACGTTTAGAGGGTGGTCGCACTTTTAAGTTGCGTCGGCGTACGAGGGCCCCCTTATAGCTTTCAATCGATCCGGGTACTCTCTTGTACTAGAGCTGCATGCAGCTTTATATATGTATGACACATACACACACATTTGGATATCTATACCGAGTATTCCTAGCAAGCGAATGCACCCCTTCGCGACCAGACACTAATTTTCGGTAGAAGAAAAAAAATTATTGTTTTTTGTCTCCCGTTTTTTTCTCTTTGGAGCTACAATTCAGCTGGGGTGGTGTATTTCGACGATTTTTACCGATCAGTCCGGTACGTCCTAGGACGCGACAGAGAAAAGGGAAGGGAGAGAGAGAGAGAGAGAAAGAGGGGGAGAGAGAGAGAGAGAGAGAGAGAGAGAGAGAGAGAGAGAGAGAGAGAGAGAGAGAGAGAGAGAGAGAGAGAGAGAGAGAGAGAGAGAGAGAGAGAGAGAGAGAGAGAGAATATTTCCAAAGGTAGGTTATAATTAATGACGCAAATGGAGGTTCATTTCGCTATTTCGCCAGGCTAACAGTGACACGATAGCCCGCAGGGAACAAAGTTTGAAGAGAGCGTTTATAGTGTCCCCCGAGTGGATGAGACATCCTTTCGCTGAGCATCGTAATACCAGTCTTGTGTGTTGTTTCTTTGTTTGTTTTTAGTCGACGAAAAATAAGATAAATACACATGATGAATGTTCTTTTTCAGAAACAGTTTCCGATGCGATAGTAGCTGGGTCGGGTAGGAGGAGTTGAATTCGAAAGTTTCGATAATTGCATACGGGGAGAGATTTTATTGACTGATAAAGAAAGAGTCTACATGCGTTGCGATACTCACATTGAGCGTCCAACGTTCTTTATAATTTCGTCTTCTTCGTTATTGCTTTTCGGAAACAACACGATTGATTATTTTATTTTTTCTTTCTCATCGCACCTGGACAATACAGTCGGACCCCTCAATAAGAACGCTTCCCCCTTTTCTCGCTCGAACGCTTTCCCCACTCTGACTCGAACCCCGAGCTCGAACCATTTCGCGTGCGGGTTTCTGAATAAGAACGTCCAGCCTAGGAGAGCTTAGAAGAGTAAAATGAGATATATATAGCAATGCACATTTCCGTTTGAAACCATTCTCTTTATACTATGAAGAAATGTTGCTATACAATACGAAATCATCACTTTTTGTTAATCGAACGCATGCATTTTCCGAGACAATTATAAACATTTTATTTCCATTTATAACAAGTAATGTCTGCATTTTTGAAGAATGCCGTACAAAATACCCAAAGATTCAGATAAATGATTAAAATTATTTTTGTTGTGTTAAGACATTTTGATCCATGACAATGGGGCATTCAACTGGAGGTGGAATATTTTCAAGGAAGCCGAATTCCTCCATTGAATATGAAGTCTCAGAGAAATGGAGTTTTTCAATATCTTCTTTTTCGGTAGAATTAGTACTACTTTGTGGTACAGACTTTGTTTGGGTTTACAACAAACTAATTTTCATAAACAACAGTCTATTTTTCGTTTCTTCTGTGACATCTTATATCGTTGGTGATCATCCACTATTATTCAATTACTAATATGTATGAATAATATTGAAAAAAAACGATTCATTAGGTAGAACAAATGCGACAGAGAACGTCTTGCGCATATGCTACAAGTTGAAACTCGTTCAAGCGGCCGTTCTTATTCAGAACCTCGCATGCCGAAAAGAAAGAAAGAGACAGAAAGAGTGAGCGAGCGCGGAGCGCGCGCCTGGTGGAGGTATGCTAAAA
This sequence comes from Ophion costatus, assembly GCA_951751655.1. Classification (NCBI taxonomy): domain Eukaryota; kingdom Metazoa; phylum Arthropoda; class Insecta; order Hymenoptera; family Ichneumonidae; genus Ophion; species Ophion costatus. The sequence continues at coordinate 13,887,131 of OX632356.1, read as the reverse complement.
CTCTTTCCTTCGAGGGCTTTTGCGTTCTTATTGGGGGGTCGGACCGTAGTCCCTTACTATCCGTTTTTGGTAAACAGATCTACGTCGACGAGTTTATTCTTAAAATTAACCCGATTCGGTTATCGTGGTCGCTGGAGACCCGAGCCATTTTTAGTCAATGCCTGCATTTTTGGGAGGTGAGTGTGCTTATGACGAATAAATAAAATATTTCTTTGAATTTGTTTGCAATCTTCATGGTGTGTCGTTAAAGTAGAAGTATTCAAGACTGCACAGAAATTTATTAGATTTTTTCATGACAAATTACGTGTTCTAACATGCCCCGAGTCTTCAGCGATCCATGATGACCTGACAAGGGGCCGAAAAAAGCTATAACCTGATCGGGTTAAAATAATAGTTGCTATCAACGTTGCATAGACCGAAAGTAGCGGGAAATTTAAGTAGTCATTTTCGTTCACGGACGACGTCGTTTCGTGCACCGTAAAGCCACTTTTGTTATTGATATATTTGAAATAAAAAAAACGATAATTCGTACATATTTCTTCTATTTCTTGAATAGAAATAGCAACAATAGTTTGCTATTTGCTAATAGAATTGCAAAGTTACTTCAGTTTCCATAAGGCTGCGTGTAATTTGTGAATTCTAATTTCTTACTAGCCAACTTCCTAATCGTCGTGAATTTTCTACACAACCTTTCGAATGTTTTACATAATGACTTATCAAATTTTTAAAATTCAATTACCATTTTCAATTTTGGACACAACATCCTTAATACCTCCGATTAAGTAAAAGTAACGTTAAAACTCTTTAGCATTTCACGAATAGTTAACCATTATGGCTTTTT
>OX632356.1:13736290-13881290 GCA_951751655.1 Ophion costatus | reverse complement strand
ATAAATCGGTCATGTAGTTTTCAAATGGCAGTGAACACGGACTTTGAAAAAGTTGTTTCGAGAAAAACGCGTTTGAAGTGTTAGCTACAGTTTGAATCGCGAGCTACAGTGTTAGAGGAGCGGGACTAAGTAGTCAATAACTTCGAGAGTTTTGCTTTGATTGACTTGCAATTTTGGGATTATATGCTTGAAATATTTAACTATAAAAAAAGACAAACAAAAAAATCGATTTTTCAAAAGTGCGAACCCCAACCCTCCCCCTAATGCAAAGTGACTTTTCTCCCCAAATTATTTCGAATTATTGATTTTATAGAAAGCGATTGATGAGAAACAGACTTGTAACGTATCTTGCCGGTTTTCTTTTTTCTACACTGTGAATCTTTATTCTTATTTCGCAATACGCGACGAGGAATGATTTTGACATATCTAACGCACACGGGCGACCGCCTTTATAATCTCCCCTGTTTGTTACGTTTTATCTCCTCTTCTTTCTTCATGCCGTCCACTTGACAAACGATTCCTTACACGACTGAACATCTTCACATCATCCTAACAACGTTACACGTGCAGTCTAATTTACGACAAAAAAATACTTTTTCATCGAATAAACGAGCGTTCCGAATCACAAAATTTCTGACTACAGCGGATCCCGACAATCATAATATTACATTGACATTAAGGGGGGATTGTCTTTTTTTTTCGCAAAATTTACCGCTTTTTGGGAATTTTTTTGTGAAGAAAGTATACAACGGAAAACTTGTGAAACTTGGCATATAGTTTTATTGATCTGTTTACTACATACAAAAAAATTTTTAAACAATTTCATCAAAAAATCCGCCTCCCACCCCCCTCGTCGCGCGATGGTCCTTTTTTGATGGTGTGCACGATTACAGCCTTCACGTTCATCTTGCAACAAAAACCCAAAAAGCATTTTACTTTAGACACATATAGCTATCGTTCAATGAAGGGAAAAAAAAATTGACGATTTGGTGACGTTTTGAACTTGAAGTATCGATTTTTCGAAAAAAATTGATCGATTTTTGTTATAAATAAAAAACTATTAAGCGTATTGCTTTTTTGCTTCATCAAACGATAAAAGGATGTCAGCTGAGCATTCTGTCCAAATTTGAAGGCAATCGGTTGAATAGTTTTTGAGAAATCGTGCGCACCATCAAAAAAGGACCATCGCGCGTCGAGGGGGGTGGGAGGCGGATTTTTTGATGAAATTGTTTAAAAATTTTTTTGTATGTAGTAAACAGATCAATAAAACTATATGCCAAGTTTCACAAGTTTTCCGTTGTATACTTTCTTCACAAAAAAAATCCCAAAAAGCGGTAAATTTTGCGAAAAAAAAAGACAATCCCCCTTAATGCAAGTGCCTCTGCTGGCGCTTATAATGACGCGTTCCAACAATGCTGATTGTGTGTTCATTTTTTTCAACCTCTTACACGAAGAGAAAAAGGATATATCGATCGTTACTTTTTTTTAAGTGAACTGTCAAAAATAAAAGAACCGAGCGTAACGCATCAGACTTGTAAAGTAAAATATAAAATCAACAAAATTGGAATTTATTGAATAATTGTAGATATGTAATAGTGGCAAAGTTAGATCGCATGCAACAATATGTCAATATGTAAAATTCACTATAATGCCGAAAAAACGTTTGCCGGTTTGTTTTGTTTAATAAGTTTCCGGATATCGTAACGACGCGCGAATAGCAACGTGGCCACAAAGTACCGTCAAAATTTGAGCGAAAATTCCTAGTTTTTAACATTCTTAACATTTAATTGTTATTTGAATCGGCTATAAGTATCATCTTCGCATACTCGAGTATATGCGTTACACGAATTTTCCGACTCCAGAGCAAATTCCAAAGCACGATTCCAAAGCAAAACTCAACGATTCCAAAGCAGAAATTCTTCATTTTCTTAACAATTTTCACACTCGCTACATGAGAGATCTCATGGATGTGCTCATTGCCTACCAAAATAAAAATTGACAAGTCTGCGTGCTCACGTTGCTATGATTGACACGATACACGGACACAAACGCTCGGTGCAAGGAATCGTCCCAATTTGTCATAGCTGTTCAAATGAAAGTCCAATTGCTCCTAGGTGCGCGAAATGTTGTAATATTGATACATTCGCAGAGCACTTGCTTTTTTGTACGAACGCCAACGGGAACATGTGCCTCGCCCTCCATCTCTCTCCCTCCTGATCTGTATCGCCAATTAAGAAGTTTCGGGACAGTTGAAGGTACGTTACCATTTTATTCAAATTTATACAGTAAATTCGTTGTCATATACGGAATGCACCCTCTAAATTTTAAATCGATCGTCTACACCGTTTCTATGAAACTTACAATTGAAAAAACACTTCATAAAGAGGGAAATGCCTTTAGGAGAGGAAAACATTGTTGAATTTCATGATTTTTTTTAAAGGAAGGATTTATTAATCATCTTTTAGACTTATGGTACGTTTTATTACTACTTTTGGCTGTTACATGGTATTTTTTCTCTAATCTTTCGAAATAGCGGTGGTATAGCACGGTCCTCTAAACGGGTTGCGGTGGATGTTAAAACAAAACAAAAAATCACCAAAGATTTGTCTTTCGTTCGCACTCATACGCAGAATAAGAACAAAAAAAAGTGAGAAATGTTGAAAATCGATTAAATGGTACGCCTTCAAACAAAAAGATTGCATTTTTCGAAACAAAAATTATTATATTTTGCAATGAAAAAACGATTTTTTAAGCTATTTTCAAAAACATTCAGAGATATGTTTTAGACAATTAGGTTAGAAAGATTTATACCAAATTCAGAATAGGTCGATTATTTTTTTAGCTATACGTCATGCCAGTCTTGAAAATGCAGTTTGGAAGACGGTTCCATACCTACGCAACTTCTGAAGATTGATAAAAAGAATACCATGTAACGGCTAAAAGTGGTAACAAAACATACCCTACGTTTCAAAAAATGGTGAATAATCTTTCCTGACGAAAGAATCATGAAAATCAGCAAATTTCTTCCTTGCCTAAAGGTATGACCCCCTCCGAAAATGTTTGTCTAATTGAAAATTTGATAGAAACGGTGTAGACGATCGATGAAAAATACAAAACGTGTATTCAGTATATGACAAAGAATTTACCGTATAAATTTGAATCAAATGGTGACGTATCGTCAATTGTCCCGAAACTCCTTAATTTTTGAGCATGCTATGTTATTTTCTTGATTTCCTAGGAGATCACGCTCCCCGACAATAGCTTGGAATCCTCGTTCTCGTGTGGCCAGAACCGGCTTCGAGGTATACACGTCGCTCGTAGTGTAGCTTCCTCAAGGTCGAGCACGATTGGCGAAGGTCGAGGATCACAGCGGCATCCATGAGACCTAGTCGCGCGCGGGTGCTTCTTCGTGCACCTTATGGTGTTTCTAGATGCCTAGCGTTCTCCCTTCGGCTTTTTCCCTTAATTTTTTTCTTTCTCTCTCCGAGTCTTCATCGTTCTTCGCCTCTCTCTCTCTCTCTCTCTCTCTCTCTCTCTCTCTCTCTCTCTCTCTCTCTCCCACTCTCACTCTCACTCTCTCTCTCTCATGCTCAATGCTCAACATCGAACATCGAATTTTCTTGCGGCTACTTTTCGGTCGCTCGTTTCGCGCTAAGGGCCGTTTTTTATACCTTTTTTGTAGTAATTCTGTTTTCCATTTCCATATTTTCGATAATCTTTTTGTTTGCACATTGTCTTTGTTTTCATGCCAGGAAGGCAATAAAGCCTCGTCGATTCGGATACTCGCCCCCCAGTTGCCGCGATAAATCCACCAAACGATATTCGATTGAACAGCCGTGAGGGAACCAAATGTGTTCGGGCGCGCGGATTTTTTTTGTTATCTCTCCATACTTCTTCCGAGAGTGAGAGCCCGAGACGAATACGGGAAAAACGGAAGATTCCGAAACCCGTCATTATCTCTCGCTCGCATTGATCAGAATCTTTTTTTTTCGTGGGCCCTATCACACCCTTGAACATGCAAAAAAATCGCCCGTTTTTATTACTCTGCTCGATCAGTGGGATTTCGTTCGTTGTTGTTGTTGTTCTTTCGGACCTGTTTGGTGAACGACATTGAAACACGTACTCGAATTCGAAAATATATTTGTATAAAACAAAATATCGAGACCTTCTTGGCAAAATATTTCGTACAAGCGAAGCGTTTTTGGTCGGAGATTGCAACAAATTAAATAATTCATTTCTCTAAATAAGCCGATTCTCGAACGCGCTACGTCCATTCTTCCCGAGAATGTAAAAATGCTTTTTTTTCTCTTTTTTGCACTTAATTCGATGGTAAATTCGTGGGATTAATCATTTTTATTTCTTTCTAGAAGATGCTTACGAAGTAACGGACGGTATAAGAAATCACTTACTGTCTGTAATCACGATTGAGAAAAGAAAGATACGAAAACATTATTCGAATTTTCGCTGCTCACGGATGTGGAGCACTCTCATAACGCATCTCACATTTCATTGCATCACGGCTCATCTCTCTTGCTCTCTGTCCCTCTTTCTCTTTGTCAGCTGCGGTTCGCTCTACGGTCTCGTTGCTTTGGTACCGACGTGCTTTGGTTCACGCGCTTTCCTTCCTAAAATAATTTTTTTCTACGACACTGCGAAAAAAAAGAAAAAAATGTCGCTCGCAATCTTCGGCGACGAAAATATTGAAAAAAAACACGTCCGTTTGTTTTTTTCCAGACATCACTTGGTGATCTAAAAAAACATTTTTGCCTTGGATGATTTTTTTTTCAATCTTTCTTGACTATTGATTTCCTTTTCGAGTTACTCAAAGTATTTGTAGCCGCATATCTCGAATATTGTGCTCCGTTCGATAAATTATAAAATTATTTCGGTGCGTGGGGAAAAAGTTATATTAATTGTAACGAATCGAGTAGCGAAAGCAATTCGAATAAAAAATCATATGTTTATACTGATCAGAAGAACAAAATGACCATTGTCAAAGGGTACATTTTTCGCTCATAAATCTTTAAATTTCCAAACGTGTCGAACTTTCCGATCGCGATATTTTAATTTTCATTGTTCACCTTTTTATCACGTACGCGATTGTGGTTCTACAATTGAAATCGCACGACACCCAAACATTTTCACAACTTATTGCGATTATCATATACAAATCGATGAGAAAGTTGTGACGAAAGTTGGCGGTGAAAATCATGTTATTTTCCGAGACAGGAAGACAAATCGACCGATGCATCGTTGGAGGGCTACATTGCGATATGTACGTTGATCGCCGTTGAGGTGATCATACGCGGCTAAATGCTCGACATCCATGGATATTTGTATTCAAAGGCTAACGAAAATAATTCAGTGTCTACACTCGCTAAAAAAGTCTCAGAACGTCGGAACATAATAAATAAAATGGGAACATTTTATTTGTCTTTCCTGTAAATTTGGTTGCCTATTTGGTTTTCATTCACTGGAGTGCGTTGAAGAATGAAGAATTTTCTCTGCTTGCACAGCTGAAGTGATATAGTACGTGTGGGGGTGTTTCAATCGTATTCCGTATGATATCAAATATTTCCAAAAATTGTAAATATTAGGGAAATATATCGAGACAAGTTAAAAAATGAAAATCAAACAGTAGACGTTCTCACATACGAACAGCACAAACATTGGTGAGGTTTTTTTTCAGCGCTCAAACCCTCATGGATGGCCTGATTTTTTACGTTTTTTCTCATTGATTACCGTGCTACCGTAACATAGACTACATATTGTTCGACAGTGCGTGAGATTTTCCGAGTGCCTACGTATTTCGCGTTAAGGCGAGAGATACATTTAGGCGAGGAAACAATTGCTGATTTTCATGATTTCCTTTTAAAAAGGAAACATTTCGTCACCATTTTTGCGACTTAGGGTATGTTTTATCACTACGTTTGGCTGTGACGTGGTGTTTCAAAAATTATTCATCTTAAAAATGGCGGAAGTATGGGACGGCTTTCTGAACGGGTTGCGGTGGACGTTGTCAGGCGAAGTTATACGTAGCATCGGAGGAATTAATCTGAAAAAAAAACCAACAAAGATTTTTCTTCCATCAACACTCATACGCAGATTATGGACCGAGAAAAAGTGAGAAATGTTGAAAATGGATTAAACGGTACGTTTGAAAACAAAAAGATTGAATTTTCCGAAAAAAGTAGCTACATTTTGCAATAAAAAATGCTTTTTTTTTCTACTTTTCAAAAACATTTAGGGTCATGTTTTAGACAATAAGACTAGAAAGATTTCAATTAATTTTTTTCAGAATCGGTCGATTAATTTTTGAGCCATACGTCACGCCAATTTTCAAAGTGTAGATGCAAAGAGCGTGCCATACCTCCGACATTTATAAAAAGTGATACAAAATATACAGAGTGGATCAATATCTATTAGCACCTTGGATGTCTTCGAAACTATAAGGTTCACAGAAATATTTGCTGAAATGAAATTGCGCAGTACGAAAGGGGCCATCCGATAGCGATAATAATTTTTTTGCAGGTGGCGGTACTTCGGACATTTGAAGGTCAACGCCATTTTTTTAATGGATCGGTATGTTTTTTTTCTGCATCATGAAAGAGGAGCTTAAAACGAGTGCAACGACCTATAACATGAGGTCATTGAAGGTCATAAAAAGTACAGAAAGGCGATAGTACTTACAGTTTCGGTAGTAAATAAAATGACTACGTTTATAGTAAGTGTTCGAAATGACAACCATCAGTATCAATGCAACATAGGATTCTTTTTTCGATTGATTGACTTGCAATTTTTACAGCGTCAGAACTTATTGATGCACGGGCTGTAATAATTCTTTGTTGCATGTCGTCAAGTGTAGTTGGTACTTCTTTGTACACTTTATCTTTCAATGTTCCCCATAGAAAGAAGTCTAAAGGTGTTAGGTCTGAGGAACGAGCTGGCCACCATATTGGACCGCCGCGGCCAATCCAACGATTTCGAAATTTTTCGTCGAGTTGCCTTCGTGCAATCAATGAATAATGTGCTGGACATCCGTCATGTTGATACAACATGGTTTGTCGTGTAAGTAAAGGCAACTCTTCGAGCAAAAGACCCAATGTATCTTTGATAAAATTACTGTAGATGTTGCCATTCAAATTTCCATCGATAAAAAAAGGACCAATAATTTTTGCACCTGTGATTCCGCACCATACATTCACAAACCATTGTCTCTGGTGTTCAACCTGCCGCAGCCAATGTGGATTTTTCGTTGCCCATAAATGCATGTTATGCAAATTTACTACCGAAACCGTAAGTACTATCGCCTTTCTGTACTTTCTATGACCTTCAATGACCTTATGTTATCCGTCGTTCAACTCGTTTTACGCTCCTCTTTTATGATACAGAAAAAAAAACATATCGATCCATTTTAAAAATTGGAGTTGACCTTCAAACGTTCGAAGTACGTACGTTCGTTCTGTTCGACTGTGCAATTTACGTAACGTTCGTACTGTGCAATTTCATTTCAGCAAATATTTCTGTGAACCTTATAGTTTCGAACATATCCAAGGTGCTAATAGTTATTGATCAACCCTGCATACAACATGTAACAGCCGAAAGTAGTAACAAAATATACCCCAAGTCCCAATGATCCCGCAAAAATCTTTCCTTTAAAAAACCTCATGATAATCCTTAAACAACATAACGGGAACATAAAAGTACCGCCGCTAGATGGCTGTTGTCCAAAAATGATCAATTCGTACATACAGCCACAGCAGCAAAGCTACGGTAAGAAGAAAAGGAAATAGGCAAAAGAAAACAATTCCTTTCTGAAAAGGTGGCGTGTAGAATCTCTACCCTTCGGGGAGGGCCCATAATCCAGCGTCTTCACGCCCCCCCCCCCCCCCCCGGCCCTTGCAATTGACGAGTAACGAATAAAGAAATGTGTGTATTTTAATAGTTGATTTTCGTTTGTGTCTCGTTTCGGTTAATTGCAGACGTGAGTCCACATCTGATATTCAAGAACGGAATGACTCCGACGCTTTGGCCGCAGGACGTGCCGTTTCCACCGGAGGAGGGCAAAGAGGAGGTGGCCTCGACTTTCGGCGACGGGGACACGCAATCAGGGGCGTTCAGTCCATCGCCCGACGGCAATTCGATACAATATCCGGCGTACTTCAAGGACCCGAAGGGCGGCAATCACGGTGTTTTCGGGGCTGGTGGGCCGAGCAGTTTCGGGGCCCTGCAATACATAAAACAGCAGCAGCAACAGCAGCAACAGCAGCAGCAGCAAGGAGGTGGCTCGGGAGCCGGTGGAAAATCTTGTCTTCCGGACGTGATACAGCACGGTCGTTCGGCGGGTATGCCTTTGTACGTGCGTTGTCCTATATGCCAGAAGGAATTCAAGCAAAAGAGTACGCTACTGCAGCACGGTTGTATACACATAGAATCGAGGCCGTATCCTTGCCCCGAGTGCGGCAAGCGATTTCGTCAACAGTCACACTTGACGCAACACTTGCGCATACACACGAACGAAAAACCATACGGTTGCGTATACTGCGGAAGAAACTTTCGTCAGCGTACGATATTGAATCAACATTTGCGCATACACACGGGTGAAAAGCCATACAAGTGTCAGCAGTGCGGTAAGGATTTTCGTCAAAAAGCTATATTGGATCAGCACACGAGAACGCATCAGGGTGATAGACCATTTTGTTGTCCAATGCCGAATTGCAGACGACGCTTCGCCACCGAGCCCGAGGTCAAGAAACACATCGACAATCACATGAATCCACACGCTACTAAGGCACGAAGAAATTCCAGTAGCGAGACTAAACCGCCCAATACGCCGACCGGATTGGGTCCCGTGCCAGCTGTGTCGCGGGGTTTAACGCCTACCGTCGTTAAGCCCGAATTGTACTTTCCACAGTGTTACGCACCGGCGTTCAATCATCATCCGCCCGTATCGACGACGCAATTCTCGGTCGGACAGTCGAACGGCGTTGTAGCCGGTGGTGTCGGTGGCGCAGGAAGTGAATTCAAACCACCCACGGGACTTCCGCCTCAGTGACTAGCCGTCCATCCTGCCGCCTACTAGCAAGCAGGAATACCTCTCAAGTTTCAGCGTCGCTTCGATACCGGCGTTGCTCCCGGTATCGCGAGGAATAACGACGACATTGCCGCGACGGCAATTACTATTGCGACGGCGAACGCGACCTTCGCCGCAGCACCCCCACCGCCGCCACCCCCACCACCACCGCCGACGACGATGACGGCCGCGAACAGAGGAACACCCTTGTCGAAAGATATCGCAATTTCGGTAACTTCGGCTCCAACTTCGTCATCGTCGGCATCGTCTTCGTCGTCACCGTCGTCGTCGTCGTCGTCGTCATCGTCGTCGTCTTCGTCCTCGTCGTTATCCTCGTCGTCGTCCTCGTCGCTAAGGTGTCAAACACTACAGCAACATTACCCGTGACATTTATCGTGCATTTACTAGAAATCTTGTCTTCGACTTTTTTTCACACTCAGCTTCTTCGATACACCTTTTACTTTTGTTTTCTTCGTCGATTCTTTCGTCTCATCACTTGTTCCGCCCCCCCCCCCCCCCCCCCCGCGTATAACCGTATTTTTTGTATCGCGTAAAGAAATTTTTCGCTGCTTCGTTTCACTCGTTCCGTGCTGGATGTTATGGGGTTTTGTTTTTTTTTTCTTCCTTATTCTTTTGCTCGTTCAATTCGACGGTGAGAGCACGAGGCGCGGAGAAAATGAAAACGAATATGTTTGATTTTCCGGTAAAATCAAGAGATATCGCTGCAATTGCGGGTGGCGAGATTTTGTGAAACAATTCTCGTCCGTTGATTCGAGCGCAAATGGAGGACCACCCGTTTACGCGATAATGCGCATTAAATATTTTTAATAATCGTTCAAACGCGTTTCTCTCCACCCTCTCAAATTTCCCAGCCCCATGCCCCATCTTAAACGGGTTGAAAATGTTCGATTTCGACCAGACTGAAACGATTGTGATACCATATTTAACTTGCCTATGTTAAAAAAGGAAGCAAGAGAGAGAGAGAGAGAGAGAGAGAGAGAGAGAGAGAGTAAAGCCGAGTATGTGGAAAAACACTTGGAAGAGAAGGAGAATGCGGGTGAGGGAGGAGACACGTGTAAATATGTAAAACTTGAACTACTTAACCGTGGACGATAGCGAAGAAGAAAAAAAGTTTGCTAAAAAGCCGGGAACGTGATTTAACGAAGGATAGAGAAAAATAAATGCCGCTGGAGACGAGATGGGAAACTCGGAATCAAAGTGGAGGAAAGTACGATTAAACGCGAAAAACAGGCGAAAGAGGAAAGAAGAGCGAAAAAACATAGTCGAACAAACGAAAAACAACAAAATTGAGAGTACGAGAGATGAAGAAGTTGGAGCGAAAGAGAGGCCGAGATAAATAATTAAGTAAATGATAAAAAAAAAAGAAGAAACGATGAGATAGAAATGTATACGCGGACATAATTCCCACTGTGCTAGAAACTAAATGCGCGAAGCTCTTGCGTCACAACGGATTGACAAATGATTAAGATTTACGAAGAGAAAAAAAAAGAAGAGTTACGAGACGAATTCTTGTATACTATTATGATATTTGAATGTATATTTATACAACAGGCAATTCTATCTGTGCTATACGATATTTTGATTGGTTTAAAGAGAGAGGTGGAGGAAGAGAAAAAAAGACGAGATAAGACAGATAACACGGCGTGAAGAAGGGAAAAAAGAAATCAGATTGGTGCTGATAACTAGGTAAGAAAAGAGAAAAGAAAAAGAAAACATACAAATATTGAAGGAGGGAACGCGGAAAAAGAAGGCTGAGAACACTGTAGAGTAGCGTATAAGTTAAATAGGAAAGAAGAGGCAGATAAAAAAAAAAGAACAGAAGATTGTAGTCCATAGCTCGATGATAACTCGTGGCTCAACTCGAGGACTTTTTTTGCTATCCGCTCATCGAATTATATATATAATTAATATATATCTTATAAATATATATATAATTATATATATAATTAATATCATCATCTGAAAACATTTAGTGGCAATACTTAAAAGAGGGAAAGAGTGATCAAAAGTGAACAAACGAAAAGACGAGACAGAATGGAAGCTTGGAAAGGCATAAAAATACAGAGGGAAAAAAAGAATTAGAGTACACATACACACGATGCAGAAACACAGACATTTTACGTGCTAGAAACTATAGTCTTTTAAATTTTCTATACTAAAACGTGTGATCTCTCTAATTACTGTACATTATATAACATTTAACAAAACGATGATCTATTATAATTAATATAGGTACGGAGTTTATAATTATGCATTAGACGATTACTCTGTAGTTTTTTCGTTTTAGACAGAAAGAGAGGGAGGGGGGGGGGAGAGGGAGTATTTGGGAGATGAGTAATTTTGCGGCCATATTTGCTGTGGCCTGCTCGTAGTGCCTCGGAATTGCTGCTCGCGGCAGTGATTTGATCGTATTTTAGGAATGGTATATTATTAATATTGAAAACTGCAATTACTATCGGTACTCTTGGTCCAGTACTAAAAAGGCAAACACACACACACACACACACACACACACGCACAAGCACATCGTGTCATAAATTGTCACGCTAAACAACAAAATTATATTCTAGAGAGAGGGAGAGAAACGTCAAGCGTCCAAGGGTCAGCCCCCAAAGGTACATTCAAAATTGCTTTGTCGATGTGATCATGGCTCCTTGATTAATTAACGAACAATTCGTGACACAAAATGAAGTTTAAAGAATAGAGAGAGAGAGAGAGAGAGAGAGAGAGAGAGAGAGAGAGAGAGAGAGAGAGAGAGAGAGAGAGAAGGATACAGAGTAGCAGACATAGGTTTGAAAAAAAAAACGTAAAAACAAAACGCATACGGGACGAGACTCAAACGATTTTTTTTCTTTTCTCAAATTCAATTCGGTTAAAAAGTCTTATTCTCCAAGGGGTGCAATCACTGTATATATATTTGCATTATAAATATATGTATGGTGTTCAAAAGTCGTGCAAAGGAACACGATTTACTGTTATCAAAACTTAAACGAGCTCGCAAATTCAGATATACGTAAAAATGGAACAGTAAGAGAGGGTGAGTGAGGGTGAACGATTAAGTAAGAGTGCGTGCGAGAGATAAAGAATAAACGCGATCTAAAGCGGGGTAGCTACTATAGAAACAATTTGTGTGGGTGTGTGGGTGTGTGGGTGTGTGTGTGTGTGTGTGTGTGTGTGTGTGTGTGTGTGTGTGTGTGTGTGTGTGTGTGTGTGTGTGTGTGTGTGTGTGTGTGTGTGTGTGTGTGTGTGTGTGTGTGTGTGTGTGTGTGTGTGTGTGTGTGTGTGTGTGTGCATATTTATGTTTACGCTACAGACTTATATGTCACGTCATACAATGGCGTGTACAGTTTTGGCAAATCTCCAGGCGGTTAAAAAAAACGGAAAGACGATAGACAAATCCATGTACGTAAAGAGATAGAGGCACGTTCCTGTCTCATATCAGTAGCTCGCGCGCAAAGACCCGTATTATGACCGTTGACTCGCTTTGCAATTTTCGCATTTTGCGTACTTGAGGATGAGAAAAATGGCGTAAAAACAGAGAGAAAAGTAAAAATCGGAAGCAAAGAAACTCACGTGTCGGCGTAAAGGGCTCACTCAATTCTACCGGTACGTCTATTTATATGTGCATAACGTATCATGCACCGAAAAAAAACACGCGCACGCACCTGTTTTTCGTTTTTCCCATCGAAATTTTTCACTGAGCCGAATGTCGGCGAGCAATTCGCAAGTGGTTCCAGACTGCTTATAATCGCGTCTACGCTCGTACGAGATGCGCGTCTGGCAAAGACGCGGGTTTTCGAGCGTACCAAAAACGAGCTCATGGCGCGAAAAAAAAACGCCAGTCTGAAATCGCTCGCGCTACGCACAGACGAGGACGCAGTGAGAAAAAGAAAAATTGACGTGCGCAGAGACGCGTTGGAGGGGGGGGGGGGGCGCGGTGACGACGATCAAAAAGATAAAGATAAGCAAGAGAGGGTAGGAGAAAGGTATGGCGATGCGACAACGATAGGGCTAAACGTTTCAAAGAAGGTTTATCCATGTAGCAATTGAAAATTGCAATAATGCCATTTTTTAACTAGTTTTTTAAAACTCGCGTTAAGTGTTTTCCGATTTGAGATTCGTCTATCGAATGAGACGAGAACAGGAAGGGAGAGTAATGACGAGAAAAAAAAATAGAAACGCACGAAGGAAAAGAGAGGGACGAGAAGAAATGCCTGCGGAGAGGACTAGGAGAAATGCTCGAGAGACATTTTAGAGAAGCATTTTGCGTACAAAGAGGCGTCACACACACCCATACAACACACACGCACGCGCAATGACAGCTGTTATACTAGTTTCATTTTTCGAATTGATGCAGGGTTAACGAACCCGAGAATAAATATACAATCGTTGAAAAGACACTTACGCACGCGTACTAACACACACGCACAGTATCGTGCGTGTACACACCGTTGACCGATGTAATAAAGAATTTCGTTGACGAGGTCGGGCTCAAGGATAATCAGAGTTTTTTTTTTTTACGTACTCGTTAAGATACACAGAACGTATTCGAGACTCGCGAATGCGAATTTTGCACTCGTATTGCGCTCGTGCGATACTGGCGCTGTGAAAAAAAAAGCACGAATAAGAGTATAGGGGTCATTCAGTGACAGCTTACAACCATTGACATTTCGGAGTCTTTTTTTCGGCTTCTTTGGCAAAACTCTCATAACAGTCGCGAGTATCGACGAAAATTTCGTGGGATATTTCGCCCACACCTCGTCCACGTGTTATCGTACTTTTTGTTTCCGCGCGTACTCCTTTCGGAACAAAAAAAAACGTTCATTTCAATTTGTCGGGCTGCACGAATTTCGATAAGTCGAGCTTCGAAATGTTTGGAGACTACGCTTGCGTGGAATATCTCGTATAGCGATTTGCGGCTGATTTGGAATCAACGCGATGATTAAGATTTTTTTTTTTCATTCGCGTACCGAATAACCCTTTTTTTTACGCAGTTGGAAGTTTCTTAAGGAGTTTCGGGACAATTGACGAAACGTTACCATTTGATTAAAATTTATACAGCAAATTCTTTGTCATATACTGAATGCACCGACCAAATTGTGAATCGATTGTCTACGCCGATTTGATAAAATTCACAATTGGTAAAAAAAACTTTTTAAACATAGGGAGATTATGCCGACGCTCATCGCTGCAAAGCAGCTTTACACACGAAACAGCGTGAAAAAGTGTTTAAAATGGTATCAAAAACTATCAAATCACTCAGTGCATTGTGACGATGATGACAAAATTGTCATAATGTACTGAGCGATTTGACAATTTTTATAGCATTCTAAAAATTCTTGGACACTATTCCATACGTAAAACTGCCATTGCGCGACGAGCGTAGGCTTCTCCCTACGTTGAAAAGCGGTTTTTATTAATTGTATATTTTTTAGAAACAGTGCAGACGATCGACGTAACATTTGGAGGGTGCATGCAGTAGAGGAGGGACCCGGGCGTAGTGAGTATTCGCTTTACCTGGACTGTTCGCGATGTCCGGGTCTCGCCAGTGAAAAAAAAAAATTGTTGTATAGATGTGCATCAAATCATCATAACATATCGTCACTTGTCCCGAAACTCCTTAATACTCGCGTTGCCCCTTTACAGATCTGCATCAGCAGAAATCCCGACGAGAATCTTGCGCGTATCTCGAAAAGGTGTGAAATCGCGTGAGTTGATTTTCCCTTGTCAGCATAAACCGCAAAAACATTCGAGTTTGCCATTTTCTTCCGATGACATTTTTGCGTATACTTGATTGGACATCGGCCTTGTAAAAGTAAGGTGACGTAATGAAAAGAAAAAAAAAAGAAAACGAAACACCGCTGCATAAAATTCGTACACACGATCATCCAAGTACCGGCAGAGGGCACTATGAATTTGATTTCATTTTCGATAATTTTTTTTTTTTTTTTCGTCATTCGCACGATC
The DNA here is from genome assembly GCA_951751655.1 of Ophion costatus. Classification (NCBI taxonomy): domain Eukaryota; kingdom Metazoa; phylum Arthropoda; class Insecta; order Hymenoptera; family Ichneumonidae; genus Ophion; species Ophion costatus. The sequence goes on along the minus strand of OX632356.1, from coordinate 13,866,229 downwards.
GTGTGAAAGCGCCTAAAAATGGTCGAATCGTTGATGGAGCCTAAAGTTGAACGTCACTCGAACAGTGTGCCCAAAATTTAAATAAAAAAAAATAGAATCCAGCTCGGTGTATCGGGACCTTCAATATTGCGTTACGCGGGGAAAATCCAACTCGAGCTTGACTCGTCGAACGGGAGTACCAGCTATAATACGAGCGTGCCCGAGCGCATAACTGCTTCGCTTAAGCGCAACAATGAACTTGAAAACGTATGGCCGCTGGAATCTCTAATGAGAAAAAAACGAACGCTTTTTATCCCCACGATGATGATCTTCGGCCGCGAAGAACACGCACGATAAATCGTTGAATTTTTAACGTCACTCGACTCTTTTTCATCTCGTCCATTTTCGTTAGAAAGCTTTCTGGGTCAATGACGTTGTGTTCTCCGTATCTTCAATTGTTACCGCTATGACGGTTGGTGGATTGCTCGACAGTTACAATGTTTTAAGGAAATAATAGAAGGTTCCGAGAGCGCACGATACGAACGCCGAAAGAAGAGAAGAAATCTTTCAGCAATTCGATCCAACTTGCATTACAGGTTCTACTTCTTGTAATGTATGAGCATACACACACACACACCCACACACACCTGTACACACATGTATATATGTAAACATATGTACTTACATGTATATATGTAAACATAAGACATACATGCATACGTAATGCACGCACGCACGCACACACACCTATGCACACACATCTTTGACCCAGAAAACTTTGCGCCGTAATGAGTAGAATACACTTGATATTGATTCCAACTATGACGATATAGAGATTATTTATCGCTCTTCCTCTCCCGCTATTCCCCCAACGCGCTCTTTTTGTTTTCTCAAGAGAGAGAGAGTTATATCCAAATCGGTTATCGGGACCTTTGCAAAACTGATAAACTTTCATAGACAGTTCCACGATTGTACGTTGATATGATTTATTCTACGGGCAATTTGTTGAATAGTTTTCGAAATAAATTTTTCATATTACGGAGTAGTATTTGAAAAAAAATGGCCATCATACACGAAAGTGAATCTGCAGATCAATGCGAAATTAATCGGACTCTGAGAATTTCTCTATTACGCGATTTCGTTCCATCTCTCTTTCTTCCCTTGCGAGACCTGTTCCTTCCAATTTTTCTATGTGGATACGTCGAATGGAACTTGACTTTAACTAATCAGGTTCGCGGTGCGAACCTACGGAAATCGTTATTTGGTTGTCGTTTAGCACGCGGCTAATGTTTCTTTTTCTTCGATTTTCATATAACTTTGATGATACATACAAGTATACGTACGTGACGTCATTGAAATTTCCATGGTGCTGAAATTATAGAAAATGTGACAGAAAGATACTCGCGAAGTTGGGCCCAATCTCGCTTAGAACGATTATCTTGATCAAATACGTGCGTGTGTGTGTGTGTGTGTGTGTCGCGTGTACAATCGACGTGGTTAGGTTTTTGCTGAGTATTTGCGAAGAACAAAGAAATTCGAGAGGAGTGGAGAGTAGACGAAAAACACAAAGCGATGGCCAACGAATTTCGTTAATTTCGAGCTCAGTCCCGAAGAATGTTCCTTTCTGAACTCTGGTCGACTGTTTGTGTAGGAACAAAGGCGTTAGTATATCTAAGAGACAACACAAAAAATGTTATAGGCCCATGGAAAAAAAAACAATTTCGTTCACCGATCTAAGACGGATCGCTGGAAGCGAGCTTAAAAAATGAAAATTCATTTATTGTGGCCTACCAGGTCGGCAAAATGTAGATACTTGTTTTTTTTTTATAAATTTTTAATACAAACACACACACAGACACACAAATATGTACATCTCGACTATACCGTACTCGATTATTAAATCTACAATAATTATATTATTATTAAGTTTTTGAAGATAAATTTTGCATACGATGCAGCGGTTAGTTTTTATTTTAGAGTTTTTCCTTTAATTTTCATTATTATTCATTATTCATAATATATCATTATCATAGACTCGTGACTATTATTTTATATGCTATACACTGTAGATGGTTTTTCAGATATGATTATTAATAATTTATATTACTTATGGTTATTATCTTCATTCATATATATATATATATATATATATATATACTTTGTTTCCCGCAGTCACAAAAATCCGTTGTGTGATATTCGTCGTATAACATAATACTGTCAGACTTTTGTTTAGTTTCAAGGTTTTTTTATTCGTTTTTCTACAAACTATTCACGCCTTATCTCGATTAAAATGTCTCCGCTTATGTGAAGGAAAAAAACTCACACTGCGAAAAAAATTTGCTTTTAAGCGAGGGGGACCCGCTCATCTTTACGATATCCAGCATGGAAGTTCCTCTCTTGATTGTTCGAATATTCAAGTATGGACATCGAGAGTTAGGCGTTAAAAAAACAAAAACTTCCACTGCATTCGTCTATATTGGGGTCCAACACTTATTTATTTTTCATCTTTCGTCTTTCAGACTTAAATTCGAGAGTATCTCTGACAGGCGATGTCAACGAAAAATTGCTTCGGGGCATAAAGGTCCGCTTCTCCTTCTCGTTTTACGTTCCGTTTGGTTTTTCTTTCTTTTTTTTTGTTGTAATTTTAATACTGTTCACCTTTGTTCTTCTATCGGCCTCCTCGTCCCGAATATTTCTACCCGGAATAAAGGAAACGATGAAAAAAACGAGATAAACGCTTCGTTTTTCCTATTTATACTCACATATCAAAAATAAGACTTTTTATTTCCTCTTTTTGTCATTGTGCATACGTTCAGAGTACCGAGACACGCAAGAAGGGCCGAAAATTTATATTTTTTCGTGAAATGTGCGTACGAAAAAAATGGTACGATGTTGTAACGAAATGTTCGTTTTACATTATACAGTAGAAGGTCGATTATGCGAACCAATTGGGACCGAGACTAGTTCGGATGATCAAAAGTTCGGATAGTCGAAACGTGGGGTTTTTGGGACGAGATCATAAACAACACCTTTTTATATAAAAACAGTACATACATATATATTAAAATTTGACATACATATTAACGTTGATATATATATATATATATATATATATATATATATATATATATATATATATATATATATATATATATATATATATAATGTGTATGTATTTTAAACACCTGAAAATATGTATCAATAATGATATATAGTTTTATATATATATTTTGATAAGAAATATATATATAAAACACCTATATATAATGTATATGTATTGTAAACACCTGAAAAAAGTCGAATGCTTCTTTTATCATTTTTTTATAAAATCGTCAATTAAAAAATCATCGGGATTCGCGCCAACGTTCGAATAATTAAGGGTTCGGATAATCGAGGTTCTACTGTACCTCGGAATGATAGAAGAGATACGATCTCTTCTTCAATATCCCTTATCGCTCCGACTCAATGCTCAACATACATTAGCTTTAAGGTTTGTACCCATCTAATAAATATGTAAATTATTATTTTTTTTCTCTCTCTCTCTCTCTCGCTCTCTCTTTTTCTTTCTTATTCAATGACTCAAAGTCGACCAGGCTACGAAACGAAGGATCTCTGTGCCGTCTAAGCGAGATGAGAGGATCCTCAATTCTGTACTTCTACTATCACCATCATTGTTATTATCATTAATATTGCGATTAGCGTTGTTCTATACATATTTCTACTGTTTAGTTTTTTAGTGTTTTTGTTTAACTGTTGACCCTCAAGACCCTACACGCTACACATACGCTACATGTAACGTACATCCATGTCTATATATTTGCGACGAGGATGTTTTGTTTCTGTTTTATTTTCTGATTCTGTACTTTTATCGCTATTTGTATTACGCTGCCATCGGGCGATTCTCTACCGAAACTAACTCGGACATTGAGTCTGAACCTTCAACACAATCTCTGAAAGTGCGATGACAGATATATAAAGGGTGTTTCAAAATGACCTGACATTTCAAATTGCGCGCTATTTATTTTTTGTGGCGTACATAGAGTACGCATCTTTGACAACCGGCCTCAGGCAGTATTGAGGTTTAGTCATGGCGAATTACACGATCGAGCAACGCCTAGAAATTGTTATTGGCTGCATTGTTACTGCATAGTTATTGCGGACGATTGCGGAGTTTTCCGGTCGTGTCATCGCGCGCCGCGGTGACGTGAATGAATTGGCCATCAAGTTCGTGCGATTTGATGCCATTGAACTTCTTTCTTAGGGGTTTTCTGAAGGGAAAAGTGTTTGCCAATGATCCACAGACTATTCCGGAGCTCAAGGAAGCATAATTGGACGCACCATTAATGAAATTAGTCGGCAATTGTGCCAAAATGTTGTTGAATATTTCGCCAAAAGAGTGAACGTTAGCAAACCGGGACGAGGCCGCCATTTATCAGATATTGTGTTCTACACATAACCTCCATGTTTGTACCTTATATTAAAATAAAAATATTCGTACTTTTCAAATAAATAACACGTTTCATTAATCAATTTAAATGTCAGGTAATTTTGAGACACCATATATATATATATATATATATATATATATATATATATATATATATATATATATATATATATATATATATATATATATATATATACATATATACATATATACATATATATATATATATATATATATATATATATATATATATATATATATATATATATATATATATATATATATACACATATATATATATATATTAGCTTTCCGCCCGCGGCTTCGCTCGCGTGTGTCGAATGCTTCTTAATGAAATGTGCTCCTGAAACATTTCATTACGGAACACGTAGAATTGTGTTGAAGAGAATCGATACTAAGTTTCAAGTAAATCTTCTGACCAGATTTTGTTTATTTTCCATACAAATCTTGCCACTTATTTTCTCCCTTTAGAGGTTGAATTTATAAATACGTTGAAATACGTATTTCATTAATTGTGTCAAGAAGCACGAATACCAAATTGCAAGCAAATCCGACCATTTTTTTTTTTAATTTTCATATATACTTTGCCACCCCTTTCCTCTCCTTAACGGCTGAATTGTAAAAAACGCCGAAATACATTTTACATTAATTGTGTTACAGAGCTTTTATACCAACATTCAAGTAAATATGACCAGCAAAATATTTTCCATACAAACTTTGCTACCCCCTTTCTCCCCTTAGGGGCTGAATTTCGAGAAATCCCTTCTTAAACGATGCCTTCAATATAAAATCAACACCCTCTCAAAATTTCACGATTGTGCCCTCAGCGGTATAGGCTGGATGGTGATAAGTCAGTCAATCAGTCAGGACTTTGCCATTCATATATATATATATACACACACACACAGGGTGTCCCTCTTATCTCTGCCATCCGAAACAACTCGGTAATTATCGCCGTCACAAAAAAATGTTCCGGACAAAAGTTGTACGGTGTGAAGGGAGCCATCAAATATGGCCATTTTTTTTATTTCGATAGAAGCACTGACGCACAGTGAAGGTCACCTCCACTTTTTGAAATGGATTGGTACGTTTTTTCCAACCATCCTGTGGAACACCTCAAGCCGCATGCCAAACATTAGCGGGTCAAAATCGTTCAAGGTCATTCAAGGTCAGTATCGATGAAAATCGGATCGATACTGGAAATATTTTCGCATTTATATTTTATTTCAATAGATGTTCAAAATGACTTCCACCAGCCGTCAGACATTTTTGCAGTCGGATAGTCAAACACTGTTTCGATCGTAGAATGCTTTCCGGAGTGATGTTGTTACACGCATTGATGACGCGTTCTCGCATGTTCTTCGGTGTTGTGGACATATCTTGATAAACTTTATGATTTAACGTCCCCCATAAAGAAAAATCGAGTGGAGTTAAGTCCCGTGAACTAGCAGGCTAGCCTGTTTGTGATCCTCGGCTAATCTGCTTATTACCAAATTTTCGGTCGACAACATTGCGAGTTATCCGTGCAAAATGAGCTGGACAACCATCATGTTGATCACCAGAGTTTTTACCGATCCCACAAAGTTAGATTTTCAAGTAGTACAGGCAGTATCATGTCCACTTTTTCGAATTGCCGGTACATTTTCAAATTATGAATAGCCCTTATCCAAATTCGAAATCAAACTGAACGACAACCTCGATTGAGCTATATACGATACAGATTAACGCGGGTTGGTAAATAAACAGAAAGTATTCAAAGTGTTGTCGATGACTACGATCTGCGATATCTCTCGTTTCAAGCTAATTTCGAATACCTATTAAAATGAAATACAAATCTAAATATATCGGATCACTACCAAATATTTGGTAGTGATTCGAGATATTTAGATCTGTATCATCGATACTGACCCTGAATGATCTTGAACGACTTTGACCCCCAAATGTTTTTTATGCGGCTTGAGATGCTCTACAAGATGAGCAAAAAATGTACTATTCCGTTTAAAAAAAGTGGAGGTGACCTTCACTGTGCGTCAGCGCCTCCACCGAAATAAAAAAAATTGACCGCATTTGATTACCCCTTTTCGCACCGTACAACTTTTTTCTGGAAAATGTTTTTGTGACGTCGATAATTACCGAGTTATTTCGGATGGCAGAGATAAAAGAGATACCCTGTATATAATTATATTGCTACTTTTGCATTTTATAACTCGCCAATGGGTGAACGTACAAGAATGCCCGAAACAGATTTTCGTAGGAAATTGAATGACCTATAAAAAAGGTCTCTTATCGTTTTATGATAAATCTATTCTTTCAAAAGGTATTCCAAGTCAGAGTTGAATTTCAAGCTTTTATTACCTTTACGGCAAAACTATCAAATTTATCACACATTGCCATGTTAATAGTTGACGGCTTTACAAATTCATTTTTTGCAGAAAAGTTAGTGCTTCCGTGAGATTAATTGTTATATTAGCCAAAAATATACATAAAAAGACACCAAGTTTTATAAAGTTACGTTTTATTGTTTATTTACAGAACAAAAAGGTTATTAAGAAATGTTTTCATAACTTTTATATTTAAAGCTGAAAAAATTAGTGTTTTAGAAAAAATTGTAAATAAAACGATAAATATAGTCATGTGTTTTACAATTTTCATCAACATCAAACAACACAAAGTAAATTCATAAAACTTGACGTCTTTTTATTTATATTTTTGGTCAATACAACAATGAAATTTATGGAAATAGCAACTTTTCTCCCAAAAATGAATTTGTGAAGCCATTGAATATTAAACTCATAAAATAACCTCGAATAACTTTTGAAAGAATCGTTTTATCACAAAACGATAAGAGACCGTTTTTTATAGTCTTCGTAACCCTACAAAAATATGTCATACGCATTTTTGTACATTAACCTGTTGGGCGAGTTATAAAATTCAAAAATAGGAAGTTATCTCAGTGTTATTAGCATGGGAAATGGAAAATCGCGATGAGGAACCTCTAAAAATTAATATTAATGGTTCATATTTTAACGGACAGTTTGAAGAGGAAACAGGCGATTTTTTTTAATCACTTTTTTTATATGTATATATATATATGAGGTATTCCACGTGAATCCGGTGGACTTTTTCCCTGACCCCCGCCAATTCGATTAATTTTTTAATCTGATTCCATTGACTCTAAAAGACACCCTGAATTTTTTTACATTTTTCGAAACAACCCTTAGACAAAAAAAAATCCGAGAAAAAAATGCCCCGATTTAAAAATATGTAAAAAATGTCAAGCTATCACCCGCAGTGGAAGTATGATGTTTTCTGTACTGAAGACGACTTCAATTGAAAGTAATACCAGAACTTTTTGACTGCTAACTGCTCGAGGTCCTCGATTGTGATTTGGTTATTCATAAATGGTCAGATAAATTCGTGGCGGGTATCAAAATATTTAAGTATCCGCCCGAAGTAAGCGGTTCTTGAATTTTTCGGATTTTAACGTTGATCGCTTAAAAAGTACAGAAAAAATCATACTTCCACTGCGGGTGATAGCTTGAAAATGTTTACATATAATCACGCATTTTTGGGATTTTTTTCTGATTTTTAAATCTGGGCGTTTTTTCGGAAAAAAAATTTTGTGACCAAGGGTTGTTTCGAAAAATGTAAAAAAATCAGGGTGTCTTTTAGAGTCAATGGAATCAGATAAAAAAAAGTAAATCGAATTGGCGGGGGTCAGGGAAAAAGTCCACCGGATTCACGTGGTATACCTCATATATATATAAAGTCATCACACACACGGACGACATGAAGAACATTAACGGGCGTCCAGTCATATATTCGAACGCCCATGGGACAGACGTAAGGAATACATATACATACTGATGACTCATATTTCACTCCTTTGTGTTGATTTTATGGTTTTCATGTTTCGTTCTTTCTCTCTTTTTTTTTATTATTACAATACTCGTTGGTTTCTCCTAGACTTTGGAAGCGTAGAAAGACTTAGATCCTGTGTCCAGATTTCTCACAATAAATTACGGTTTTTTCTGCCGGAGTCGAAGATTATTTGTTTCGTTTTAAACATGTACTTATTTGCAGGTACATAGACATGTCGAAAAAATAATAATTTAAAAACGTCGTCGATCCAAGCCCGCGCTTAGCACCACGTTTTTTCCCAATAATGTGACAAATTAGACTTTTTTTGCACATTGAAATCGCTGACCGTCACCTATAATATGTATGTGTTGGTTAATATGCTTTGTAATTATTTTCACGGTTTGGTTACTGCTTAGTGTTGCGAAATCCTGCTCAACTATTGGAGCAACTTTTTTGCCAGCTTGTATCCGTGACGTGTCTACGACAATAGATTTTTTTACCAATTTTATTTATTGAGCGGAATAAAAAAAAATATTGCCAAAAAAACCATTGCAAGACCACCTTCGAGCGACATATTCGTAAACACAGTCGGTGATTGGATTTGAAGTTTCCAACGCAGCCTCTGTGGACAAATTTATTTAAAATTAATGGCTCTCGGAACTCTTTTTTAGGCTTACTCCCGCACATACTCAAGAGGTAGATGTTGTTACTATCCTAGCCTTTTTTGCGACTTTATTTTTATCGACGAGTGTCTCGGAACGACGCGAATCCTTCCAAGGTCCGGCACAAATCAGCATCGCCCAAAGATACACCGGGATCTCGTGCCTTTCCAGATTTTGTTTTTCTCCCATTTCGTTCATACTCTTTCGAATTATATATTTTATTGATTACATGTAAATCGTTAGCGCAGCACAAGAAGTGCAAATTTCATCGTGACAAAAAAAACCTTTGGGCCGGCCAAGGCCTTGTCAGGATACATCTCCTTTTTTACATCTTTCCTTTCTCTAATTTACTTCCGCTCTCTGTCTCTTACACTTTGCCTCTGCCTTTCTCATTATCTTTCTTATTCTCTTGAATTTCAATTCTTTTACATTTTTCTTATACGAATTAAAAACACATGCAATTTGTACGGCACGGTGTTCCGAAAAATAGGCGCGAGGAGAGTACGCTGCACTAATCGGAGTCCAAGTTTTACAGTTGACCATACACCGGACAAGTCTCACATTGGAACTATACTAATCAATCTTCCAAACTAGGGATGAATCCCTTATAAATAAATATGGCAATACAGCCATCTGCGCAATCAAATATGGTGATAAGAAAAAGGTAATGCAGCCATTGATCCTGTACTAAAATATTAACGGAACGATCTATTATGTCACCTTTTTCATCCAATTAGAAGCCAAAGAGAAAATAAATCTTCGAAAAGCCGACATCATTCGATTTCGTAAGAAAAAAAACGAAATCGTTTCAAACCGAGCAAAAAATCGAGAAGCGTATGACCGAACGAACAAAAATGACAAAAAAAAGATACCAGACAACCGAAACAAATTTACTAAAGAATTTTCGGTAAATATTGTATTCACTCGAAAATATTGAGACTCTACCTCAGTCCAGCGTAACCCCAATCGTCGTTGTTTCTTACGTCAGGAAAGAAAACAAATTAGTTTTTTTTATCACGGCAAGAAATAAAAACACATTTGTTTTCGTTGCCAAAAAAAATAATAATTTGCGAGTCCGTCGTTCGAACGTTCCGATGCATCGATCCGGTGAATAATCGTTGGCCTCTCCGGCTCCGGAAAGATTCTCCGAAGGCCCACGGTCCCGAGCTAGCGTTGCAGAAGGAACCCAAGAGAGAAAAAAATTCGCCGAGTATAATAGCGAGTTTGCGTTGGCGAGAGGGGAACCGCGAAAGATATCGTGGGGTTCCCAGTCACGAAGCCCAGGACTCTCTCGAAGGCGCGCCGGTGGATTGTCTCGAGCCCCGCGTGCGGACGACGAAATCCGGTCAGACCGGTTCGGGTTGGACGTTAGATTTTCGCGTGATCGCGCACTTTCGGTTTCGAGTCTACACGCACACACACACGTCCTACTTGTCGTAGCTTTTGCCACATACGTGTTTTTTCGACGCCCCGGGACGATTTGCTTTTAAAAGTGCACGATATTTCGAACACCTGGCGAAAGATCGCGCCTCCGGAGCCGCGCGGAATTCTTTTTTCCCTACCCTTTCCCACCCTATCCCACTCCAATCCGTTTAGATCGGTCGGTCAGTCAGTCAGTGCGAACCAAGTTGTATATTGCCGACTATAAGGGAGAGGCATCATACATCGGATACTTTTGTTTCAAATTGAAAAAAAAAAGTAAACATTTGCTAAGACCTTCAGATTTTATGATTTTATTGTCTACATAACATATACAATAAGATGCTAACCATTATTTTGCACATGACATCTGCATATTTCGAGTTATATTACGTTTTGTAAAAAATGAAAAAAATCATGATTTTCAAATTGGTTGCCTATAATCGGATATCCGATATAAGAGCCCAAGCTCCCTTCTTCTTACATCTTATATTAGGGGACTTTTTTTATATAAAATAAAACGATACGTTTATTGTTTTAACTTTGTAATTACTATCGAAGAATCCGTCTTTATGACTTAACCTTTGATCAGGTGGGATATCCAATATTAGGCTCGATTAAGGATCCGATATTAAGATTTGACATGGCTGAGCATAAACAGCAATGTTTTTGTACACATCGCTATTTTCGCGAACATGATATATTTATTAAGTAAAATAAACGCTACAGTTCAACAAAAATAACGAAAACATAAATCATTCGAACTTACCTCAACGAAAACAACCCTTTTAACTCAAAACATATTTTTTCACGCCCGGCGAAAAGTAATAACATCAGTTCACTGTTGTGCAATTTTTGTTGCTAGGCAACGAAAAGTTTTGCAGCGGCGAAATCTTACAACTAGTTATGAGTATATAAAATAAAAAATAAATGCCGCTATAGAAGAACTCAACATAGTCTACTATCCGATATTAAGCGACTATCCGATATATGGTGCTTCTCCCCTACTACGACCGATTGCTCGAAGAACCACCTTCTACGAGCACAGCAATTGCGGTTCCACGAACGCAAGGTCGAGGTCGATCGTAAGATCTCGCAAAAGTCCGTGTATAATGATGGCGGTACAGGAATGCCCTCCTCGCGCATGGTACAGGAGTGCAAAGTACCCCGTTCAGAACCGCCCGTAAAAGCAATTGAAATAAGTATTATCCACCCGAGCAGCGCTGAAGTCAATCTAATCCAATCCGCTTACATTCATGCTTGCCTAGGCTTTACAAATTCGACACATTGTACTCGTAAACAGGGCCCTTGCTGCGGTTAGAGAAAGATACTAGTGCGTCCTTCGATTGTATTGTGACATTAAAGTTGTTAGTGGCGAAAGAAAACAGCTCCACGCGACGATACTGCAAACAAAGAACTGTAAAATGCAACCGCCATTGGTAGGGGACTATGAAGGGCGGGGGGGATTCGAGGTTTAGGTGAGGAAAAGATTGCTAATTTTCATGATTTTCTTCAAGAGGAAAGATTTCCTCACCATCTTTGAGACTTAAGGTATGTTATGTTTATACTGATGGCAGTTACATGGTTTTTTTATCTTTAAAAATGGCGGAGGTATGGGATGATCTTCTAAACGGGTTGCGGCGGATGTTGTCAGACGGCGTGACACGTAGTGACGGCGGGATTGATCTGAAAAAAACTAACAAAGTTTTCCTTTCATTGACACTCATACGCAAAATATGAACCAAGAAAAGGCGTGAAATGTTGAAAATCGATGAAATGGTACGCTTGAAAACAAAAAGATTGTATTTTCCGAAAAAATGGCTACATCTTGCAATTAAAAAATACCTTTTTTTCATTTTCAAGAATATTTAGGGTTATGCTTTAGACAATGATGTTAGGAAGATTTATAGTAAATTTCATCAAAATCGGTCGATTAGTTTTTTCGCTATACGTCACGCCAGTTTTGAAAGTGCAGTCTAGAAGACAGTGCCATAACCCCGACATTTTTAAAGATCGATAAAAAAATACCATGGAACGGTCAAAAGTAGTGATAAAACATACCCTAAGTCCTAAAAATGGTGAAGATATCTTTTGTTTGCAAAAAAATCATGAAAACCAGCAATTTTCTTCGTCGCCTAAAGGTATCTCTTCCCTAAAAGCAATCCTTTCCCAAAGTAATCGTTACCGTATGACACCAATGACGTTTGTATTTGATGCTTTCACCAGTTTCATTAGTCTCTAAATTCGTGGTTTCAAGCGACCGTGGCATGGCGTATAAGCAGAGCTGCGATAGGTGCCTACACTTCCCCCATCTTAGACAAAGCATCTCGGTCAAATTTATCCGCAATGGTAGAAAGTCACCGGCATCGATAAGCTGTTGAGCGACAAACTATCCGGGAAGATCAACGTGAAGAAAAACTGCCTATGTTTAGATAAACTTTAACGGCTTCCTCAATCGTACACTCATCGCGCCAAGTCCATTGCTTCAACAAAGTTGGAACACATACGACGCGACCCCATCGCGCCATCGGAACTGCTGGTGTATATTCCAGTATGCGGCGAATAATAACGAAGACAAAAAAATAGCAGAGTGATCGTCCAGTAGCTCTCGAACAAACCAACTGCTATTAATTAGAGCGGGAGGGGAGAGAGAGAGAGAGAGAGAGAGAGAGAGAGAGAGAGAGAGAGAGAGAGAGAGAGAGAGAGAGAGAGAGAGAGAGAAGGAGAGAGAGAGCACATTGGTCCAGCCGACTGCAGTGAACAGCCCGTATGTTTGAAGGAGCAGATCTGTGGTAAAGACCGAAAGGGTTGAAGGAAGGGGAATGGGATGAGGAGGGGGTGAGATGTTCGCGTTCAAACGTCCCCATGGAATGTGGTTCGGAAACAGCGCGGAACGATGCGTGGACGCTGAAGCATCGCGGCGAATTATTATTGGCTCCATGGCTCCGTGTGACGGAAACGCGGCGCTTGCAGACCGAATGGGGGAGTCGAACAAGTCACAGAGCTAACTTACAACACTTGTAATAATTAGCGTGCATATTGTACCATCTGCGTGTAATTCGTACATCATTCGAGGCCTATAACGCGGATGATCGTTTCTGCAAGATTTCCCGAGCTAGGATTTACGAATCATAAATCATCAGAATCTATCGGCCTGCGTGACACGTTCGTCCAATCCGAAAGTTACTATTTCTTCCGCCGCACCGCGCAACGCTGCTGCGAGCCTCGCTGGTGCCAGTGAACTATCAGCGGCTCGATAGAGATAATAAATCTCCCTCGCTATCCGGTAAAATCTGCAAACATAACCCAAACAAACCTAAACGAAAAAGCACGCCGACTAAAAAGTGATTTCTTGGCCATCCGAGGCGACAATCCTCATTGTGAAGGACGTGGTCTATCGGCGCTAGACGCTGTACAGGGCAGTTGCGCCCGCGCGCGTAGACAAAACACAGCGACAGCGCCACCGGACATCGAGTCCGCAAAGCTTCAGTCCCGTCCTCGAGCTCGTTTCTTCGGACGACGCGCGCGCGCACTCTCTCGTTGGACAAACGGTCATTTGCCGCGTTCGGTTGCAGTTTCGCGGTTGCTCGCAGAATGGCGAGAAGAAAAGAGAAGAAGACGGGCAAGGGGATTGAAAAGATGGAGGAGCGAGAGAGAAAAAGGAGAACAGGCTGCAGAAGCGAGAAGATACAGTGGTCACCGGATGACACTCGTTATACCTGCTCTGATACTGCGTATATATAGCGAGATACGACATCGCATAGTAGAGACAGGAGGGAGGATGATTTTGATGGAAGGGGTAGGGCGCGAGCGCGAAACAGCGAGAGAGGCGGAGAGAGAGAGAGAGAGAGAGAGAGAGAGAGAAGAGCTGCGGGGCCTCTTCGCGTCGACGCCACTCTTAAACCCACGTCATCAACCAGAACGGCTCCAAACCCATAGCTTCACGCATCGAATCGCCAACACTTATGCCCTTTTGCTCGTCAATCCAGCAGAGTATGCATACACGCGCGCCAAGAGTACGATTTCCGCGGCGCCATAATTTGAGGCCGAATTTTGGATTATCAAATCAAAATGAACACTTATTTGAAGAGTTGATATTTCGATTATTTTGCGTTAAAATTTGTACGTTCGGTTAGTTATTAAAAATGACGATTGTTTCGAATTTGATAGGTCTATCCGCTTATTTCGAAGATACCTTTATCTTGACACTAATGATGAAAAGCAGGCAAGGTAATTTGGAAATATATCGTTGGAGTAGTTCTCAACATTTCCATGTTTTCTTCGCCTATAGGTGCGTCTAGACGGGCAGTAAAGAAGTACCTTCGATCGTTAGGCATCCGAAGAGGGATTAAACGTTATACTATTCATCCCTCTTCGAACTCATAAGGCTCCAAAGTGACTCTTAGGCTTTAAGAGTGGATCTCGAAACAAACCCAAACACACCCAACAAACCCAAATAACCTCGCCGGATCGGTTTCTATTATTGGTATTGAAATAAAGGTATTGTACTCATGAGCCGTAAATAATCGTTGAATTTTGGCGCATTTCCAATTACCGCTGAAAGCGCTGATACTTTCTTAAGAAAGCCAAACCAGCAATTTTGTTATTGCTGAAATTCGCATTATTTCAGTTGAAATATCAGGGATGAATGATGAAAACATGGCGCCACCGATTTCGTACTATCCGTACACGCGCGAATGAGAGAATACGAGCCACATACGCGCCTCACGGCATACCTGTGCATAAATGCTGCACGAAAGAGCTTACTTTGTCCCTTATAACGAAAGAATCGTACGACATTTCGATATCGAGCTATCGCGACGATACGAGGGCTGCTAAGGACAACGAGCAGCGCCGTATACACGCCACGAGAGAACGCCCTTGATTCGGACTCTCGCGGTCGGCGAGGGAGTGGGTCCGAGGCCTCCTGTGGCCTTGAGCCGGCGTGTCTCGTTCTTCGTCCAGATACACGCGCCAGAGTTTCTCAAATCCACACACATCGGCACAGTATGACAAATGCCGCTTTCTTTTTTCGTTTTCTAACAAAGCGGGAGGGGGAACTGCTCTATTAACCGAGCATGCGGCGAGGAGGGAAGGCGAGAGGGAGATACAGTTCGCACCGTATAATGAAAGAAGAAGAAATTTGCGGAAAGCAATGAACGCACTTCGCAGTACTATTGGTTGAAGGAAAAATAAAAAGAGTTTACGTCAATTTTATTTTACGTTTCTCGGCGCATCGGAGATTAATCGCGATTAGACGTGAAAAAAGTCTCTTCGGGAGTATAGCAGATCGTAGTAGGGATGCTGCGTGAAACGCTCGATCACTGGCTCTTTCGAAAAAGACATTTTTACGAGTATGCACATAAACGCTCAAAGTTTGCGAAGACAGAGATGGAGGGAGAAGGAATCGGACGGCGGCGCAAAGGGGTTCAAGGTTCGCGAACTTGGCATACCGAGCGTCACGGTGGCTCGCTCTTGTGTTTCGAGCTGCTGCTGCGAAACTCGCCAAGGCCTTTACACGTCGTGATCCAACTACAATAAGAATTACGTACAGGTTTTAAAAAGACGCAAATGATCGCACCTTACGTCGCTATCGGATCCAGCCTTCGTATTCTTCTTTTTCTTCTTCTCATTTCTATTTACGAACGAAGAAGGAAATTTCTATTAACAAAAGGAAGGAAGGTCGAATACAAATAAAAAGGTATTCGTTAGCAATGAAAGCGGAACGAAACGATTATCGGGATCCTCTTATCGCGCGAATTCGTTGAATTCGCGAGACGAATGTATAGACGGTGCACGAGCTTCGAGGTGAAATCAAACAACGCGGCTAGGATGGGAGTAGCAAGTTGAGAACCAAAGCCACCGACGAAGGGGGGTCTCGTCGTCGTTGTCGCAGCGCCTCGAAGAAGAAGAGAAGAAGAAGAAGAGGAGGAGGAGGAGGTGGAGAAGCGTGTACAGTCGTCTACGGGCGACTGCGGACGCGAGCCTTGTACCAGCCGCCGCGAAGGGGACAAAAAGAAACATGGCTGGGCGAGAGAAAGAGTGAAGTTAAAAAAGGATAAGCAGGAAAAAGTAGAAGAAGAAGCGAGCGAAAGACGATGCAAAGCTTGAATCCATGCACGGCGAAGGCAGGAGAGGGACGAAGTTTATATACTTCTGCGGGAGGGGATAGAACGAGGCAAATTCGCGATGCTACGAGGCGAGATGCAAAAGCGAGAGAGAGAGAGAGAGAGAGAGAGAGAGAGAGAGAGAGAGAGAGGGAGGGAGGGAGGGAGGGAGAGAGACAGACAGAGGCAAACGAGACGGGGAGCGAGAGGGAAAGGAATGGGCCCGGACCCGTGAGCTCGTCCACTGACGCAGCAACAGATTCCCTTTTCAAACTCGACGAGCAAAAAAATATCCGCGACCCCCCTCGAAAGAGTAAACTTGAAAGCGACGAGACAACAGTTTCGAAGAAATGCGACATAAAGGAAGAAATAAAGGGCGCCGCGCTTTTTCTTCTTAATTGTTTGTTTATACGGCGCGGGCCAGCGGAGCTATAGTCGATGCGAAATAAACGTCAGGACGCAAGCAACGAGAATGAGGCAAAAGCCGCACGAAAGGTATACGGCAAAAGCAACGAGTGAGAGAGAGAGAGAAAGGGGGAGGGAGGGAGGGAGAAAGAAAGAGAGAGAGAGTGAGACGGCGCACCGGCGAGCAAAGAGAACTTCCACTTGGCCTACTACTTGGCACTCGGTCGCTTGGCCAACATCGTGAAATAACCAGGGGTGGCGCGCGAAACTTTTCTTTTTAAGCCCCCGTTCACCAACTATCTCTCTTACCTTGATCTTTCTCTCTGCCTGCCACATCACTAACACCACCACAACCACCCCCGCCCCGCCCCTTTGTACCAAAACCACCTTGTACTTCCTGCTCACTTCACGTACGACACTTTGTTTTTCTCTCTCGCGTTCTTTGCGATGTGCATCTTTTTGCGCTTCCGCGGCTCGACACTGTGCACAAGCGCTTTAGGATCTCTTATATCCTCGTACATTCCCGCTGCATGCGTATACGCAGGACCTTCTATTCTTTCCTCTTTTTATTACGCAACACAAACAGATCGGAACGTAAAGGGAAGACGACAAATTATCGCACGACAGTCAACGAGTTCTGGATAGATATCCGGATACTTATCCGGAACTCGGGATTATTCTTAGAGCCGTATCGAAACTCATACAACCTTGCGTCAAAACCAATTCGCAGTCCCTTCCACCAGTCCTGAGAGATCGAATCTTGGACTTATCGCGTTCTCGTCCCTGCGACACCTAAACCTTTTTTCTTTCAATAATAGGAACGTACTTGGATACGCGCAGAGGCATTTCCGCAAAGATTAGACTCCGAGACACAAATACGATAGCTTAGCTTGTCGCGTGATTAAAAAAAAACGCATCGCGCAGAAATCGGTGTCCCCTTGGAATGTTAATGGCTCTCGCACACGTTGCGTTTGCGATGTATATATATTTGATAAAGAGCGTTTGTGCGCGATCGGGATGGCGAAACGGATAAGGTCTAAAGATAAAGTTGGGTCACGATCTCTCGGCGCAACTACTAATCTATAGATATATAGCGAGGCAGCATCGATGGACGTTCGGCAAGTGGAATTGGAACGGGCGCGTGTGTCATCGCGACCGCTCTCATCCAAGGTCTTGGAAACTAAAAAATAAAAACTTTCACAATAAGCTTAGAGGCTGGCGAAATAATAACAACGGAAAACAACAATTTTCCGTTTTCGAGATCTTTGGGAAGTTGCGAGTTTACTGCGATGAAAGGAACGCGGGTCAGAAAAGGAAGAAATGAAATTTGACGCGGGAAGAAAACGAATTATCCGAGGGACGAAACGTTATGGGTATTACAGGAGTTTGAAATGAAACGAGATTCAGTGGCCAAAGAGCTACGCCAATGCGAAGAGCTCGCGCGCGCGCGTCGACCTTCGAATCGGAGTCTGACCGTTTTTGCGTCCCGCGGTGGTTTTCGGTTCGCGAGGAACGAGAAGAGATTCTTGCTGGAGGGAGTAAGAGCTAGCGAGGACCGCGAACTGATTACTGTGTGCGAAGATATATATGTATGCGTGTATACGTAGTGTGTGGGATGGCAAACGTGAGAAGATATACCACACAATTATATACGGCGCCTTTCCGCTCAAATTAAAAAATTCACCAATCTCACCCTTTTTCAAGATTATTTGCAACGTTGAGATTCTAACAACCGTAAGTCTTTTGCCACATTTTTGGACAAGGTTGTACGAAAGCGACTTCTTCACCGGCAATTTTTAGAAAATCTTGAAAATTTATCGGAAAAAACCTGCCACGATATTATATTTAGGATAAACGAACGTTTTGCTCGGACGATTTCGCAAGTGTTGGAGAAAATTGAACTCGTTTTGTGATCTGTACTGTAGGGGATAACTGTTCAATTTGTACACCATCGCTGATTTTTTGAACTTTTTCTTTTCGATAATGACGAAGAATTTCTTTCGTTTTTGCTACTTTCGAGTTGTGGAATACTTTGAATTGGAAAAAATAGCCGTTAGTGTATGACTTAAAGTTTTGGCGAATTTTTGTTTCTAGTTTACGAAATTATGCAAAGTTTTCGTTACTGTTCCCTATCGGTTGGCGCGAATGTAATGTGTGCGATAATAGTATGAAAAGAGGTGAGGCAAATTCGAGACGGTAGAGATGCTATCCATTTCGGGCGGAACAACCCGTACTCGTGTGTTCACGGAGGCGGGAGGGCAGTAATCCAGCCAGTCGAACGAAGAGAGCGAGGGGGTGGTGCACTGTTGAGGCCCCATCGGAGTAGCAAGAGAACCTCGACGGTACCAAACTCTTTTGGCTCGGTAAAAATATTTTCCCAATCCTTTGGCGATTCAATGAGTATTTACGCCCTGATCAAAACTCTCGTCACGAAACACATTCGTCCGGATCGATTTCATAAACGTATTGAACCACGCCCTCTCAAAAACACTCCTCAAGAACGCTCTCGTTCATTTATTTTCAGGGAAACAAGCAACTGTTTTTATTCTGAAAGGATGATCGAAATTGTGTACCAACATAGTGGAAACCAATATTCAAAGTATTCTTATGTTGAACATCTTTAGCGCACGACCGAAATTTTGAACGTGAAACTTAGCACCTTAAGGGGGGAGATACCTTTCAGCGACGAAAAATTGCTCATTTTCATAATTTAAAAAATTTGATTTTCATGTTTTGACAGACGACGTGACACTTAGCGTCGGCGATTAATGTGAAAAAAAACTAACGAAGATCTTTCGATAACACTCATATGCAGAATATAATCCAAGAAAAAGTGAGAAATTGTGAAAATCGATGATATGGTATACTTTGATACAAAAAGATTGAATTTTCCGGAAAAATGGCTATATTTTGCAATAAAATAATACTCTTTTCTTATTTTACAAAACATTTAGCGTCATGTTTTAGAAAAATACGGTTAAAAAGATTTATACCAAATTTCATTAGAATCGGTCGATTAGTTTTATACCTCCGCTATTGTTAAAGATTAATAAAAAAAACCAATATCATGTTCGAGCCAAAAGTAGTAATAAAACATACCCCAAGTCTCAAAAGTGGCGAAGAAATATTTCCCTTTTAAAGAAGGCCATGAACATCAGCAAATTTTTTCCTCGCCTAAAGGTATATCGACCCTTTGAGAATCTTACTTTTGGAAGCAAGTCTAGACATTTTTCATGAAGTTAAATTAAATTTATTGTATTAAATTAAAATTATTATATTTCACTTACGAAAATACAGAAATTTGAAAAACAGCAATTTATATCGCCCTCCGGTAAGTCGTGACGTCAGCAAGTATTCAAACTACACCTGCTACTGATTACGCCCACTGCTTTTAAGGATGTTGAATCCCTATGAAACATGTTAATGTTAATTGTTCAATAAATAGCTTCTTAATAGTCATGAAATTTTTACACGACCTTCTGAATACTTCATGTAAAAACATACCAAATTTTCAGAATTCTATCATCATTACTTCAACCTCCTTAAGGGTTGAAATAAAAAATGATAAGAAAATTCGGAAAATTTGGTATGTTTTTGTATGAAGTATTTAAGAGGTCGTGTTAAAATTTCACGACGATTAGGAAGCTCGTTATTAAAAAATTAACATTTTGTTAAGACCAATTTTTAAAAGAAATTTAAAAAAAAATATCAATAAACATCGTTTCGTTTCTGTTGCTTTCAGTATATTGTAGATATTACAAAATTGAGAGGTAAAAAAAAACTTATTGCAAAGTTACATCAGTTTCCATAAGACAACATTTAATTTGTGAATGTTAATTGTTCAATAACGAGCTTCCTAATTGTCGTGAAATTTTTACACGACCTCTGAAATACTTCATATAAAAACATACCAAATTTTCAGAATTTTATTATCATTTACGATTTGGGACTCAACATCCTTAATACCCGTGCACCAGAGAGGGGTCCGTAAATACTTTCCTTTTGTATCCTTCGCATTTGATTTCTTTCATGTTAGTTTCTGTTCTTCTGAATTATGTTGGCATACCACAACAATTTGCTTATAAAGAAGATGATCAATTATGAAATTGTAAGTGTCGCATGAAAATAGATTTTTATGATTGAATTACTGAAAGGAGAACCCAGCCCGATCATGACATAGAGCACACAAAAAGGGCAAGAATTCCTTTCACTTTCTATATAGTGTTCATCTTTGGGGCCTCATCTCACGATAATTCGGTCGCTTTTTCTTAAGAAACTGCGGGTATGTAACGACATAATCGATGTCTGGCGAAACGTTCGCTCTTAAAGAGGTACGATTATCCTACGAAATTCAAGTTTCAAACGTAACTTCTTGTTCATTCGCTAGCACAAGTTGTGCAGGATTACTTCGAAAATTCGAGCAATACTTTGATCGCGTATTTTCTTTCTCGCTAAAATTGGGATGTTGACAACTTCGCTGTGGCCAATTAACGGTCCCTCGTGGCATTCACGAATGACGGCGAGTTCCATTTTTTATTAGCATGAAATGTCGTATACATTCGACGGATTTACATACTTCCGAGTCGATCGACACTTGCAGAAACCGCCTACCACTGATCGCGAACAAGGCATCCAAATACCTTGCTATCGGAATCGAATTTGCTCCCGTCCCCAGGCCCAGACCAGCCAACGATCGGTGTACGACATGGTACGGTAATTTTTATTTATTGTCGTCGAAATAATGAAATAAATCTGTCGCAGCTAGGTTCAAAGGAATTTTCGTCAGTCTATTGCATTGGGAAGAGATACCTTTAGGCGAGGAAAAATTGCTAATTTCCATGATATTTCTTTAAGAAGAAAGATTTCTTCACAATTTTTTAGACTTAGAGTATGTTTTCTTACCACTTTCAGCTGTTCTGTGGTATTTTTTTATTAATCTTTAAAAATGGCGGAGGTATGGGAAAAAATGTTTTTTCTTTTATTAGCACTGATACACAGTATATGAACCAAGAAAAAAGGAAAGATGTTGGAAATCAATTAAATGGCTTTGAATAAAAAGATTGAACTTTGCAAAAAAATGGCTACATTTTGCAATAAAAACATACGTTTTTTATTTCGTTTTCAGAAACATTTAGGGTCATGTTTTAGACAATGAGGTTAAGAACATTTATATCAAATTTCATTAGAATCGGTCGATTAGTTTTTTAGCTATACGTCACGCCACTTTCGAACATGCAGGTTAGAAGACCGTGCCATAACGCTGCCCGTTTTAAAGATTAGTAAAGAAAAAAAACGTGTAATAGCCAAAAGTCGTAATAATACATACCCTAAGTCTCAAAAATGTTGTAGAAATATTTTCATATAAAAAAATCATCAAAATCAACAATTTTTTTTCTCGCCTAAAGTTACCTACCGCCTGAAATATGAAATCACGCTTTCTCGTGTACATACGAACTGTGCTTCTCCAAAAAGCTCAACTATCGTTATATCGTAATTGTTATCGTCATCTTGTAACTCTCGCCCGATCGAGTTGAACGCAATTTTTCTTAGCACGCGTCAGAGCACACACACACGTAAACAAATACACTTGAACACAAGAAATGTGAGAGAAGGAAAGAAAAGAAGGAAGGGCGAAATATGAGCGCACTAAAGAAGTAAGAAGAGGCATTAACCGTTTTGTTGCAGGAATATTATAAGTGAAGTTAATGAAAATCTGCTGTTACAAACCGCGATCTTCTCGCATGCTCGACGCAAAGAGAATATCGATCGTGAACCGATACACGACAAAGTGATCAAAGAATTAAAAATACCATAAATATCCATAAAAACAAACAAACAAACAAAACGACGGAAAAAGAAGAAACAGAGAAAAGAATGGACAATGGCAGTATATTATTAAAATGAAGTCTGTATCCGAAATGTTTTATATTTTTACACCGAACAAGCAGTATATTAACGTACAATAAACAATAAACAATGTCCTTCCAAACTCAACCTCAGAACATAGCAGATGTTAACGATTTTCTTATTTTTTCATTGCGATAAAGGAGAAAAAGCGAAAAAAATATCCGACGGAAGAACGAGAATAATATGATGAGATAAAGTGAAACGGAAATAAAGCGCCATCACTTCCAAGTAATAAACTCGACTATTTAATTACGGCATGCGAACGAAATAGTTGCATAGTAAAAAAAATAGTTAATCTGTAAAGACTCGTCGTTCGGCGTTGCATTCAAATTTCACGAATTTACGAGAGACGGAAGAAACTTCAACTGATTGAACACGACTCTACGACACAGCGATAAACGAAACAAGAATAATAAATTGAAAACGAACGATGTATCGAACTAAAATATAATTATTATGTGTGGTCTTGATCTTGGCGAAAAAAAACAAAGAGAGAGCGAGAGACACCGAGACGAAAAAAAAACAAAGAAAATAAACTCGTGTACACTCGTATATGAATAACATTGATGTGTTTAGCCGCTGGATATCATTCACCTGTAGAAACGGGAAGGAACAGAAGAAAGATTTTGGTGTCCGAGAGACGTGCGTTTTACGTTGTGTAAGAACGCTAAAGCGAATAAATGTATCTGCGAGGATCGTCAAAATTCTTTTTTTTTTCAATCGTAACTGTTCCACGAATCGTTAATTTGAATATCCTTTCATTCATCAGACCGGCAATATCGATAAACGCAATAAGTGAAATTCAGAAAAAAAAACATTTTACATGACTTACGAAAAAAGAAACGAAAAAAAGCGTGCCAGAAGGATTCATCGAATTTTCCATTTATACATAACATCATCATTCTCTTATCAGTATGATATATCGTACCTATAAGTATCGAATCAAAAAATTGTAATTATAAATAGGACTATTGTAGTTGGAGAGAGTGGAGAAAAAAAAGGAAGTGAGTTGGAAGAGCAGAAAGATTGAGTAGTCCAGTGATATTTGTACGTATCGGCCGCGATGATGATTTATCGATATAGATATAATTATAAATATTTATATAGTATATAATATAATATATATATATATTATATATATATATATATATATATTATATTATATTATATATATTGAATGTTGGGTCGGAGGGTTTTTGACGTCAGTTACCTCCGAGGTTTTTTCTGTTGATATATTATATGAGATGATCGTCCGTTTAACGACGCGAACAAATACGTTACAGGCATAATATTGATTTTTAAACGAAACAAAACAAAAAGGTATAATTGGACTTGATCCTACAAGATTCTGGCTGGTTTTCCATCAATATTGCACCCAAACTGCAAACGTGGATGGCAAGAAAACATACACAGGCATACACGCAAAGCAAATCGTTTTTTTTTCTCGCCCTGTTTCCATCCGATTCGAAGTATATTTATATAATAAGAAATGGATCTATATATATATGGATAACTGTATATAGCGCACACGTACACAACCATGTAAATATGTTGAAACTGGAGGGTTTTTTGACGTCAGCGACCATCCCACGTAATCAATCGACGCGCACTGTAAAAACACGCGGTGTTCAAATAATTTTATCAAACACACGGGATTTATTTATCTTTTTTCCTTGAGAGATCGAGTGGAACGTACATTTGCACAAAAAAGTATGGGCCATTGATTGGGACTCGAACGGGGAAGTCGATGCTTTTGTTTCCTTGTTCAAGTCCCGAATCGTTTCGCTCTGCTCGTCTCATCCATACACCTGTAATATTCGTACGCACGAGGCTTTCCATACTGGTTGGATCTATACCCATGAATCCCTGTGCGTCGGAATTGCTTCAGCATTTTTTGCATCGTTCTTCCGGGTCATAAAAAAATCGGTTATTTTTGTGGATGTCTCTCCATTGATTATTCTCGCTAGTTATTTAAGGGAAAAAAGCAAGAATGAAATTGAAAGGCCAAGGCAAACAATTTTCAGCAGTATGTATTGCCTGATGTATTTTTCGGCACTTTTCTTCTTCATTCTACTGTAGAAAGTAAAGAAACAGAAAATAAGCACGGCGCTCTATCGATCGATCGATATTATCGAAAAACGGACTGCAGCGAATACGATATTCACTAAATCGAGGGGGGATATCTTTAAGCGAGGAAAATATTGCTGATTTTTATGATTTTTCTTTGAAAGGAAACATTTATTCGCCATGTTTAAGACGTAGGATATGTTTTATTATTATTTCTAGCTGTTACATGGTATTTTTTATTTTATTATTGTGGTCCGAATTAATGCCTCAGTTATAATGTATACGCTTGCGGCATCGTACGTAAAGCTCTGGTGCAAAGACTTAAACTCTAGTATTTACACCAAAGTATCAGAAGTCTTGGCCTCCCGCTCGCTGGTTGATTCGCCAGTCGGTGCACGGCTATCGTAAGCGGTCATCGCTCCGAGTATTAGCTACGCACAATGCTCCTTAAGGAAGCTTTCCAGTGTGACAGCCCGAAAAATCGCTGTTTTTCGCGATTTTTTTTTTTAAAGAAAAAATAATCTAATCGGTCTGGTTTTTTTTGTATATTAATTGGGTATTGAAGAATGCAAAACAATTTTTTAAAGATCGATTTATTTATTAATTAATATCTATAAAAATGATGAAACAATTGTTGCCGAAAATGCACTTGGATGTGGTGTCCACGTTGGGGGTCACAATTTTGATCTGAAACAAAAAACACAAAAAGATTATTGATCGGTATATAATTGGCTTTCGTGCTATGAAGGCTTTTTTTTTTTTTTTTTTGCAAAAATGGCGCCGGTTTGAACAAAAAGTATCGATTTTAGCATTTTTTTTGGCAGTTTTTTTTACAACAAAATAGGAAGATGTCAAAAAAAAAAAAGCTTCCATAGCACGATAAACAATGACGTTAAGAATATTGTGTAAAAAATTCAACTCGATAGCTTTAAAACTCTGCCCTCCAAGTTGGACACCGTTTTGAAAAATGCTGTTTCGAGATAAGGGCGTTCAAAGTTTCGCTGTAGCTGTAGCGCTCCGTTGCCTTCTTCCAAAAAATGCTGTACAGTAACTGAAATAATCTGAATTTCGGCATGAAAATTTCAGGGAATATTCGGAAGAGTGTATACTATTCGATAAAGCAAAAAAAAAAAATCGATTTTTTGAAAATTTCACACTGGAAAGCTCCCTTAACTCGAAGTACCGCCAAAAGCGAACCCCGAACACCCATGTACCTGTGTTGGTGGTATTTTTTTCTATTTATTAATCTTTGAATATGGCGGAGGTATGACACGGTCTTTTAAACCGATTCCGGCGCATGTTATCAGACGGCCTGACACGTAGCGTCGCGGGATTAATGTGCAAAAAAATCGACGAAGATTTTTCTTTCATCAAAACTCACACGCAGAATATGAACCAAGAAAAAGTGAGAAATGTTGAAAATATATGAAACGGTACGCTTTGAAAGAAAAAGATTGAATTTTACGAAAAAAGCTACATTTTGCAATTAAAAAAATACTTTTTCAACATTCAGGGTAACGTTTTAGACAATAAGGTTAAAAATATTTATACCACATTTCATCAGAATCGGTCAATTAGTTTTTTTAGCTATAGGTCAGGCTAGTTTTGAAAATGCAGTCTAGCAGACCATGCCATACCACCGCCATTTTTGAAGATTGATACAAAACCATGCAATAGTCAAAAGTAGTAATAAATCATACCCTAAAACTCAAAAAAGGTGCGGAAATCTTTCCTTTAAAAGAAAAATCATGAAAATCAGCAAATTTTTCCCTCGGCTAACTCTCCCATTGAAACTAAAAACTAGATTGATCGAGGGCTCAGTTTTGATTTTTGCAAGTATTTCTTCCGATCGAACGGTCAGAAGAAACGAGTCTGTGTATTTTTTAGGTTTGTAAAAAGCATGTGAGAAATTATGAAACAAATCCGAAAGCATAGCGGAGTGAGACGTAGGTGGCAATTTAAAGTTGGATCCTAGATATAAAAATGTGTGTATCATGTATGTATAAAAAGAAACACACATACAACACACCGCTTCTTCTTACAGTGTGAAAAAGAGAACCGTGAATCCCTCAATGTCACAACACACGATCACTTTGTTTTAACGAATATAAGAAAGATATACATGTATACATAATGTATGTATAACGATTGTATACAGTGATGTAAACCAAACCAAAAAAAGGAAATCTTTTTTCGAATGTTTTCATCTCTCATCAAATAACTGCGTGGTACTATATTCGTACGTATTTCGGACTTCTTGTGAGGTTTTAATAAGTTTAATGTAATAAAGGAGAAACAAAGTAAAATAAAATCGACTAAAATACAATGATGAACAATGGCGAGAGAAAAAAGTAGGCTGAGCAGTATACCGGTTGGTACTAACCATACACACAAATACACACATTTTTTCTGTCTACCTCTCTCCTCTCTTTCTCCGTCGGTCTGTTCTCTCTCTCTCCCTCTCTCTCTCTCTCTCTCTCTCTCTCTCTCTCTCTCTCTCTCTCTCTCTCTCTCTCTCTCTCTCTCTCTCTCTCTCTCTCTTTCTCTCTCTCTCTCTCGTCTTGTTAACCCAAAAACACACGAAGCGTGATTTTACGACTTACTTGAAAATTGTGGATGGAGTGTACAGTATACGGTTCGCTTTTAAGAATCGCGATGAATAAAATTCAAAATTAACATAACGTGGTGAAAAAGCAACTAAAACTGTGGATTTGTACTTACTCGATATTGCATATGTATTGACGATTTTTGCACTGTCAGAGTTTTTTAAACTCATTTTATAGAGAATTCGAAGATTGCAAATATAAAACCCAAAATAAATTACGCAAACAGGTAAGTTCGATATTGTCCGCAGATATTTGATAGATACAGATTCGGATGTATGGACAAAACCGCAGCAACCAATTGCGCTGGAGTGTTTTTTTTCATTTCCACATTGATTTTACGCTTTAAGGAAGTTGGAGCGGTCGAATTGTGTCGAGTGACGCTTTATGAATTGTTTTTCAATAAACCTCAAAAATGCATACGAAGTATAGATTTTTTCTGTAGATGCTAATTTTTTATAAAATATATAATTGAATGGCAAAACTATGCATTTTTATATTTCTCTTGCGCGAATAAGAAAAACTTTGGTATTACTATTAACTTGGAAAAGTATAACATCATCGATGTTTATTATGAAAAAAGTGCGTCAGTGAATATTTTATATAACTCGGAATGAAATTTTGAGTAATTATGCCTGATTATACTTGTGTCGCCAGATTATTTATTATTACCATTAATTAATTATAAGTGTTAACGAAATATGGCAACTTCGCGGACATTGAAGTTGGCAGCAATGCTCTTCATCCGCGAACCAAAATTCGTATAGTCCAATATTGAACGGTATGGTTTACGATAGGCAAAATGGGTTTAAAAATATTTACGGAGGTTTGGTTTGCGTTAATCTATTGCTAAAAGTGGTTTATTTTGGTGCTAAATAGTCAAAAGAAATCACATCATCCTTCGCGTGAACGTCTCATCCATCTAACCGCACGTAAAATTTTATACATTAAACAAGTTTTTATCTATGCTATCTCGTGGACGCGCTGCGAAATTCCGACGCGGTCACGACGACATTACAGAATTCGCAGTTTTTGGCTACGAGCCGCTACAAACTATCGCCAGATGTCGCAGCAACCGTCCGTTATTTGGAGGTGTGGTCCCGCTTATGGGAAGGATAACTGCCACTTTTCGTCACTGGCGGCGCTCGCATAGCACGTCCCGAGCGAGCGGTGTCTAAACGTTTTTTTTTCAACCAGACGGTCAAACTCGTTTATTTATTTACGATTTTTGTAATTATTTACGGGTAGATAGCTATTTTTTAAGTGAATCAGTATTGCGCGTAGGATGTACTGCCGAAGGAACTCGTTTGTTTGCTTAAGGATGACCACAGGCACAGACGGTGGGAGATAGCTTTATCCTTTTTTCCTCTGTCACCTTGGCCCCTCTGCTTTTAAGAATGGATTTCATTTCTTCGACTTTTTAGTGAGCAAATTAGTTTTAAGTGAAATTTTGCAATAACCTCAATGTCTTACACAGATATATGGTACAAACAGCGACGTGGGTTGCTAAAAAAGTCCGTTTTAATAAGGAAAATAAGAAAATTTCGAAGTAACGAAAAACTAAAAATTTTAACGTTAAAATATTATACTTTCAGAAAATATATATAATCATTCACTTCCGGGGACGTGACGTGCTTTTAAATGATTGAGACGTGCTATGGAGGCGCCATCTGCCCCGAGCATTGCATTGCCTTTCCCATTCACCATCTCGCCGCTACGCTGCCACCGGGTCAGCGTCATTCCAAAGTTTCTCGCAACGGGTCGGAGAGACATGCATTACACTATTTAGCTCAATAAACTGAGCCGGTGGCTATGAAAATATCGATGTTTTCCATGCCAATTGATTGTTAGTCATTTGCTAGTGTTTGTTAGACAAAATCCAGCGTTTGGTAGACTTTATTTATTTAATTATACGAAAAATAAATTTCATGTCAAAGTTAGCCGCGGGAAAATGGTTTTCTAATGACTTCGAACTTTTCTTCGTAACCAATCGTTTGTTAGTCGTTTGTTAGTGATTGTTAGTCGGTTTTTATCGTTTGGTAGAGCTTAATTTTTATTTTATCATTAAAAAACGTTTCATTCCCATTGCACGCTACAAGCCACGTGAAGTTGGCAGCATTTCCACGACGGCTGAGCACGGCATTGCCCATGTGACTCCTCAATTTCAGCAAAATGCTGATTATTTCAATCCTACTCGATTGTTAGTAATTTGTTTGTGTTCGTTAGACAAAATCCAGCGTTTGTTAGACGTTGTTTATTTAATAATACGAAAAACAAATTTCATACCAAAGTTAGCCGCGGGAAAATGGTTTTGTAACGATTTAGAACTTTTCTCCGAACCCGATCGGTTGTTAGTAATCGTTAATCGATTTTTATCGTTTGTTAGAATTTAATTTTTATTTAACCGTTAAAAAACCTTTCGTTCCCATAGCACGCTGCAAGCCACGTGAAGTTGGCAGCTTTGCCACGAAGGCTAAGCACAGCCTTGCCCATGTAACGCCTCAATGTCAACAAAATGCTGATTATTTCAAACCTACTCGATTGTTAGTCGTTTGTTAGTGTTTGTCAGACAAAATCCAGCGTTTGTTAGACTTTATTTATTTAATAATCCGAAAAACAAATTTCATCTCAAACTAAGCCACGGGAAAATGGTTTTGTAACGATTTTGAACTTTTCTTCGTAACCAATCGGTTGTTAGTAGTTTGTTATTGATTGTTAGTCGATTTTTATCGTTTGTTAGAGTTTAATTTTTATTTCATCAGTAAAAAAAATTTCATTTCCATAGCACGCTGTAAGCCACGTGAAGCTGGCAGCATTGCCACGACGGCTGAGCACGGCTTTGCGAATTTAACTCCTCAATTTCAGCAAAATGCTGATTATTTTAACCCAACGATTGTTAATCGATTGTTAATCGTTTGGTAGTCATTTGTGAGACAAAATCCAGCGCTTGCTAGACTTTACTTATTTAATAATACGAAAAACAAATTTCATGTCAAACTTAGCAGCGGGAAAGTGGTTTTGTAATGATTTCAAACTTTTCTTCGTAGGCAATCGATTGTTAGTCGTTTGTTAGTGATTGTTAGTCGATTTTTATCGTTTATTGCAGCTTAATTTTTATTTTATCGTTGAAAAACGTTTCACCTCTATCGCACGCTTCAAGCCACGTGAAGTTGACAGCATTGCCACGACGGTCGAGCACGGCTTTCGCCCATGTAACCCCTCAATTTCAGCAGTGTTGATTCTTCTCATCCTACTCGATTGTTAGTTCGTTGTTAGTGATTGTTAGTCAATTTTTATCGTTTTTTAGAGCTTAATTTTCATTCAATCGTTGAAAAACTTTTCATCCCTATAGCATGCTGCAAGGCACGTCAAGGTGGTAGCAGTGCCTCGACGGCTCGGCGCGACTTCGCAAAGGTATTGCGATTATTTGTTAGTCTGCAAGTTTTTCCGAGAACGAAAACTAGACTCCGAAACAAGGAACGAAAACTAGTCTCCGAACAGGTAAGCTATTAAATACGTTTCGTCGCGTGAGAGACAGGTTTTTCTGCCAGGTTCTTGAGACCCAGTATGCTATTTTTAGAAGAAAATCATAAATACGTTTAACCTCAAATATCAAACTTAAATATTCTTCGTTAGAGACATATTAATACTTTTATCCGTGGGTTTATGGGACTAAATTGTTGGATTCTAATCTTAGTACAGTGAGTCTATCTTCAATCTGACGTTTCTCAGTCTGGGTCTTAGAGGGTAGAATTTCATTTCATTTTATGCATTTCTCTTAGCGCCCTTGTATAGTACCACTCCTTCTCCAGGGCTCTCCCCTGCTCCGGTCCAGCGTTGATCACATTCGTCTGCCTTGGCACGTCTGGTCGCAAGGTGTGCAAATGCACCAGGGTCAACTGATCAACCAGTGCTCATACACCATTTTGATCCATTATTTCCTTGGTGTTGCAGCGATGCAGTACCAGGTTATTGATAAACATCACCAGACGATCGCGCTCCGCTCTGTCCACGCAACGCTCTAACATATGATATATTTAATGTCCAAAAATAAACCCATGGCTTCGTAAGAACGGCCCTAAACAACCGTTATTGCTTGAAAACAGACGCACCTTATTTTAACCTTCGTTGTCAGCAGGAATTGGTGGTAGAGGTCATTGAAAAATTCGTACATGCGAGATCGTCAATATTTATACACGTATCAATGGACCATTATTATTCTTTCTTGCTAGATGGCTGCCGTATCATCTTTACCTCGACGCTCTTGAAAATGGAAAGGAATGACCTCATGACTTTCTATTTGGACTGTCAGGACTGACCTTTTTGCAGAAGTCGCCGCAAATAATAATCGCCAATTTTTACCTCGTTCGAGTCATTCATACTGTCATACTGTCATACTGACAAGGTGCCAGATTATTTTCTCGAGGAGGCAAATATATACATGCATTATGAAAGTATGTATATAAAATGAAATTAAATTCTAACCTCTTAAGACCCAGACTGCAAGCCACTGAAAAAAGCGTTCCTGCAAATGGCTCCAACATAGATGGCGCTAGTACATACAGGCATACATTAGTCGACGAGATGAAAGTGATCGGTTGAGTTTCTAATCTCACGAGAGACCGAGCGTGACAAAAAACGTCAAAACTTTCGCCGACCTAGGCTCGATAATTTCCATATGACGATTTGACGAAAAACTCTTCCAAAAGCGAAAAAAGGTGTCTTTTGGTTAAACATATGTTATAGGCTTTTTCGCCCGCTCAGCAATTACCCGCGCGGTCGGGCGTACTAAGCGCCGGAAGGGTAAGGTGCCGGGGCGGGACTTATAGGATCCCAGGTTTGTAAGGTCCGAAATAAAGAAGGTTGCGCGTACTTTCAATAATGATCGCAGTTTTTGATAAAACAATGTCATTGGCCCACAAGGGCAGAGCGATGAGGGATTTTTGCTGTCCCCGATCGCCTGATATCCCGGTCTACCTCAGATTCGTAGAATTCGCCCCTCATCGTTCGGCGTCCCGTTGTCGAAGGACGAGAGTCGTCCTTCCCGATTACTCGACGCTCTCTCTCTCTCCCTTCCACGCCTAATTTCCCACCTTCTCT
Organism: Ophion costatus; assembly: GCA_951751655.1. Classification (NCBI taxonomy): domain Eukaryota; kingdom Metazoa; phylum Arthropoda; class Insecta; order Hymenoptera; family Ichneumonidae; genus Ophion; species Ophion costatus. Next base: position 13,833,651 of record OX632356.1, on the reverse strand, counting down.
ACCGATAATCGAGTCTCGATGATTATCGATAATCAACGGCTGTCACACATACTTAATATTCTAAAAACTTTATTGCCTGAGAGTAACTATGCTTTATTTGTACTGTATGCGTATCAGCCAATCAACGTATTACTTCGTCTTAATTGTTATTATAAGTCTGACCCTAAAATCGATTTCTTTTTTTTTCTTTAAACTATAGATCTTTATATGTAGAATATTTTCCTGAAGTTTCAAACCAAAATTTGAAAATCTTCAAACGTTACAGCCCGTAAACGCTGTGTCTTACTGTTCAGATTTAGTGCGGGCGAAAACATCAAACACCTTTTTCTCAAAACAGCATTTTCAAAATTAGAGTGCAGGATTACGCAAAAACTATTAAGCCGATTGAGTTGAAACTTGGTAAAAATATTGATAATATTGCTACCTCCTACTTGACTAGAATTGTTTTTGCAAAATTAGAAGCAAAAGCTCTTTTTTAATCCACATTTTACAGAAAGTTTGCGTGAAATGGTGATATTTGTAATGCACACCACACTTTTAAGTTTTAATTTTCTTCATTTTAAAGGTGATGTCCACAGATCTGCACCGGACGGATCCCATCAAACAGATTTTCGAATTCAATATATGGATAGTACAAGTGCGTCCACTGATCCGCACCGAATGGACCGCACGCATTGGCTCGTCCGTAATTCCGATGCAATTTCTTGGAGGGGCAACTAATCCGATACGTGCCGCTGACAATCGGCAATCCGAATGTTGCGGATACAGTGGACGCACTCCGCCTAATTAATCCATTTGACGTGATCCGTCCGATGTGTACGATGCGGATCTGTGGGCGCTCACCTTAAGGGATCATCGGTGTAATATTTTCAAAAAATCGATTTTTTTCTTCACCTTATCCAATATGTAGACGGTGATAAACATGCTGTTCAATTGGTAGGGCGAAATTCGAATAATTTCGGTCCCTACAGCGGTTCTTAGAGACAGTGATTCGAGCAGCGATGTGAGACGTCGATACTTCAATCGCGTTTTTCTCCAGATGTCGTTTTTCAAAATGGTGTACACACTTAAAGAAAGAGTTTTCAAGCAATTTGCCTCAAATGTTGACATAACATTCTTCACGCCATTTTTTATCTTGCTATGGAAGATTTTTTAAATATTTTTTTAACGAAAAACTGTCGAAAAAATATGCTACATTTTTTACTTTTTTTTCAAATCACCGACATTTTGTCAATTTTGATTTTCAAAATAGCCTCCATGGTAAGATAGCCGCTTTCATACTGATTTATAATCTATTTACAAATTTTGTTTCGTATAGTATTTATAGCCACAGCCGTGTACACCACGAAAACACCCGTTTTCGAAGACAATTTCAACCGTTAAAAATGTATAAGGAATAGAAGTAAACGCTCAAAAAAGTATTTTCTGTTTTTCATAGGTGCTTTAATTTGACATAAAAAATCAGTCTGATTAGCATATTTTAACCATCGAAAAATAAATAGCGAAAATCAACTATTTTTCAACCTGTTACACTGAAATGATCCCTCAATATTCACAGCATACTTTCCAATATATCAATAATAGTTAATATGAAAGAAGATGGGTCGAAAAGATTATGTTAACGATTCTATAGACCGATATAAATGTACATTTTTTAAATAATCGAATAATTTTTAAATATAATTTGGTATGATTTGAATTTTATATGAAAAGTATTGTGTAAAGATAAAAACGATTTTTTTGGTAATTATCTACGTAATTGGCAATTCAAAAATTGAATTCTGCAGACTCAAGTTTGGTCATACTCGTTTTGTACTCTGAAAAATTACTCACACAAATAACAAACTTTTTTAAATCTCAAAAACTATGCGTTATCCGTGGTGTATGCGTATTAATCAAATACCGTATCACTGTCTTAAATTTTTCTGACTCTGACACAAAGATGAATGAATGTTAGGGTACATCAACTACTTCTTCTTTCACTTTGGCTGGCTCGTTGCCAGCCTGGCCTGTGGTGGTTACCGCGCCGGCCTGGGAGACTAGAGAGAAGGAGTCGACACAGCATAGGCCAATACGTAGTTCCAGCGTCTTAAAAACTCCGACTTGCAATAGTTCCAAATCGTGCCACTAGCAGTTCTCCTGACGAAAATGTCTCAAATAATTATAATAGTCCAAACTTAACGCATGCGCACAAATAACAAAAGAATTTGATTTCGATGTGACTTTGTGCTCCGCTTTGAGGCTCATTGATAATATTATTGTGTTTTGTAATATTGAGAAAATCTTCACGAAATTGTTTTCTTCAAAGTCTAAGGTAGAATTATTTTCAATATTGCTCCCGATCAATCGTCATTAGGGTTAGCGTTCAGTTTCTTTTTTCATGCATGTAGTTCAGTTCATGAGAAACATAACCTTTACGCTTCATTCTCCCTGGAGTAATAAGCAGAAAATGGAGCATAATTTATAAGTTATTTTTCTTGCAAATACAACTGCAATTTTTTGACAAGTTCCTTTTTTTCTCCAGTGCAGTTGCATTTACAAGCCACATAAAGAGTAATATTGTTTGCATAGGGCAATTTTTTTTCAAACTTTCATTCGTATCGGTGAAAAAAATAAATCAACTGAATACCCTTTTCGAAAACATATTTCCAATCCACGACAGTCAAGGCTACATTTGTGTTCTGTTTTTATTTTCTTAGTTGGTTTATTTAGTTGGTTCACCGCTTAATTTCATTAATTATTAGTTGGTATTATGAGTTTGCAACAATGAGAAAGACAGCGAAATAGGAGAGGTAGACGCAACAGTTAGGTCCCCCACCACGAATGTGCTGTCAACAGCAACCGAGAGCACGAGGCTAGTAGGCGGAGCTAATCGATCGGACACATAGGATCGCAGCGCCTCCTTATTTTCTGAGTTTTTGCGGACGCTTCGTAAGCACTGTGTCCACTCGACCACGGTCTTACATACAGGTCTTGAAACTCGCTCAAAATTTCAGTGGTGGGGGATGGCCTCTTAATGAAGCACCGATTGTTTCAACTCGTGACCACGAGGATCGCTGCTATAGAGTGATGCAGGCTGTGTGAGAAAGACGGAAATATATTTTAAAAGTAAACAAAACCCAAACATAACCGCTGATTCACGCGACCACACGCGACGTGCTCTACTTGTAAACTTGTAAAAACGAACCCCTCACCAACACGAGCTCACATTGACACCTATATAAAAAACATTTATATTCATTGTACCCACTTGGATAACTATAGTCTTTTGTTTTTTTTTCAGGTTTACGATAAAGTTACTTTTAATTGTATATCGGTCCATCATGCATTTTTGACATTGAATATCATAATTTGCCTACGCCAGCCAATGTACAGCTAGGTTAGGTTCCTATGAGTCAACAATCGATTTCCATCTCTCTCGCACAACCTGTATCACTCTATCGCAGCGACACTCGTGGTCACTAGGCGAAACGGCCGGTGCTTCAATCCGGTGACATACCCCCACCACCAGAGTTTCAAGCCCTGTATGGAGGACCGTGCACTCGACGGTCTTATATACAGGTCTGGAAACTCCGTCGGATGAGGAGGGTCGCTTACTGGCGAAAATTTTTTAATACACTGGCCGCGAGGGGCGCTGCTATCTTCAAAGAGTTGGCGGGGAAGTGCGGTACGGGGGCAGACGGAGGTATTGAAAAAAGACAGAGCTAATCGCCGCAATACATCAGCCTGTTGCCGTAACACCTCATTTCAATTATTGGTTCCGCAGTATATATATTTATATATATTGGTGGTATATCTACCAATATAGCTAATTATGATGAATAAAATTAAGCGGTGAACCAACCCAACAAGCCGCCAAATCTCATTCAACCCCAAGCATGGCTATAACTTAAATGTTAGAAAACTGTCTTATTCATGCAATAATAATCGTGGTCGCACGGATAGGGTGCTGAGCTACCGTTTTGAAGGAGTCGAGTTCGATCCCCGAAGAGTGAGCTTGTTTAGAAAAGTTATTTTTGGTGGTTATGCTCAACTGGGGGCAAGATTGCAGCGCCGCGTAGTGTCAATTCGAAACGAAAATTTTCGTCAGTAAGCGGCCTACCCCCACCATACGAATTCTGACAGAGTTTCCAGACCTGTATGTAAGACCGTGGTCCACTCCTTACATCTAGTCTCCCTGGCGCCGGCCATTGGGCGCGGGTACATCAGCCATGGAGACTAGATACAGGAGGCCACACTCGGCCTTTCAACTCGTCCCCAAAACGGTATCCGAGATAGACGGCGCTGGGGTGCCCCGGAGTACATGTATAGATATACGCAAAACATGAGTCCGATGAAGACGGTTCACAGCTGATGTACCTAACCTTCATTCATCTTTAAGTGTCAGAGTAATAAAATTTAAGCAAAGTGATATGGTATTTGATTAATACGCATACAGTACAGATAAAGCATAGTTTTTTAAATCAAACACTTTAGTTTTTAATTCTTGTGTCACTTTTCAGAGTACAAAACAAGTATGTACGACCAAAGTAGAATGCACACTTTCACCATATGGCACACACTGAAACTGAATTACAAGAATGAAAAACTGATAATATTTTTCAATTATCGAATACGGTATAATATTCGTAACATTTATCATGAAAAAAAATACTAATTTCTATTCAGACTCTCAGCGAACAAGGAAATTTATTTTGTCATCAATTACTGAATAAATTACTGTACGGGCGACAAAGTTTTCAGTCGGAATATTTAGTATATTTAAACAAAAGACTTACCTTTTCTCGCTTTCAAAAAAGTTTTTCTTCAAATGGACATGGGGAAAGTACCGAGCCGTGATCGCCCGAAATTTTGACGTTTGCTGTCACGCTCGGTCTGTCGTAAGGTTAGTCTCATCCGATCACTTTCACCTCGTCGACCAATATATTACTATACATAGCGTCCGCAGCACCCCAGCGCCGTCTATGTTGGAGCCATTTTCGGGAACGCTTTTTTCAGTAGCTTTGCACGGGAGTTTGGTCTCCTGCACGGTCTTACATACAGATCTGGAAACTCCCGTCGTGTGGGTAGTTCGCTTATGGATGCCAGACGTGTAGTTCATATATTGCCTACTGTGATCGCTGCGATCTAAACTCCGGCACGATGACGATGGGTGGGGGAAGATAGAGACAGCGCTAGCTTTTCAATCTCTGTCTCACCTCAATGTATATTACTCGTTTTTAATATTATTGTAGACTATTATAACACGCGGTAAAACGCAAATGCTCATTTTACAAAACCTCTGCCCGCAAGCGGGTGTGAAAAACATGAGCGATTTTGAGTTATTTGAACGAGATATCGAATTTGGCTCAGTGGCAAATCTTTTGTCGTATTACCGCAGCATATTCCGTTCAAATCCACTTGTCTTTTTTTTAAATATATAAATACGGTAGCTAAGTTTATTGGAGACCATTGTAACACGCAGTAAAACGAAAATTTTTATGTTACAAGACCTTTGACTGTAACCCTCTGACCTCAAGCGAGTGCGAAAAACATGATCGATTTTGAGTTACTTAAACGACATACCGAATTTGGCTCAGTGGCAAAGTTCTTGGCGTATTACCGTAGCATTTTGGGTTCAAATTCACTTGTCTTCTTTTATGAGAGCACAATATCCGACATGGGGATTTTGAGGTTAGGTTTGAGAAAACGCAGTAGGCGGATAGATCGCAAAGACCAGTAGTGACGGGATTACGAACTAATCCAGTGCTTCAATAAGCGTCCTACCCCCACCACTTGATTTTGTGACGAGTGTCCAGACCTGTATGTAAGACCGTGGTCTCCTGGTATCTAGTCTCCATGACATTAGCTGTGAACCGTCTTTATTGGATTCATGTTTTGCGTCATTACGACTGGGTATTCTTAACAGATGTCTAAGCTATAGAGACACCCAACTTCAGACCTGTATGCCGACTACATGTGTCGCTAGCGCCATCCATGTGTGAAACCCAGGAACTTAGTTGCGCACCTAGTATACGTGTGGTCCGGAGCACCACAGCGCCATCGATCTCGATACCGTTTTGGGGACGAGTTGAAAGGCCGAGTATGGCCTGTATCTAGTTTCCATTGGAAAACCGTCGAACTAGTTTTTCACGATTGTCGATAATATTTCGAACTTCGTTGATACAATTTTGCTGCCTTTATGCAAAAATTCTCAACCTCTATTTCTCCGTTACTTTTCTACAAAATAAGTTCTAACTCTCAAAATGTGTATTTTCAGTTAGTAATTCACAACTCATTCTATGGTAATTACAATCTGTACACTTTTTCAAAAAATTGTAAAAATGTCGACCATCAGGCCCTTTCTGCAAAAATATGGCATTTACAAAATGTCATCTCAGCTAATTGTATCGTTTAGTCGAAATTAGATTTCAAAATTTCGAAGCGGTTGGAGTGTGATACATGGCCTTAAGCTGCATGCCATTACTATTTGACCTTACTTTGTCTTCCGCCGATGATAAAAACTAGCCGTCGTAAATATTTGGAATTCGGGGATTCTAATGTGAGAAATGTTTATGTAATTCTCCTTAAACAAACAATATTATATTTATATGCATATTTACACAAAAATGATCACATTTCCTTTTCTATCCTTGCACTGTTGGAAAATACAATTTTTACCTATTTATGTATCAAAAGTACACAGGATCGAAGTTCAGCAGGTGAGAAAAATGAATGTTTATTTTCTAAAACGCTATTTGGAACAATAAACTTTATTAAAATCGATAACAATTCACTATATAATATTTATTCAACAATGCGTTGCAAGAACAGCACTGATAAAATTAAATAAATTCGAATTTGTCGTGTATCACCTTTTTTTCATTTCAATCGCTCTCCACGATCCCCGAGATCTCACATATCTTTCTCTCGTTTTTTCGTTTTATTTCGTATTCGCTCGTTCAGTATCGTTCGCATCGTGAAAGATCGCCGTCTCAACCTGCGACATTATTAATAATCATTTCATATCATATCGAGACACTCCAAGATAAATTGTCATATATTTATATACTGTACATATGCATTACTTAATGCCACACAATCATTTCACTTTTTGCGTCCGTAAATTAAGGGCGCTTGGGGCGGCAAGCGGACCCTTACCTGACGCCATTTGCCTACTGAATGATATGCGATTATTGATAAAGCTCACAAATGAAAATTATTGTGGACACAGATAAAAATTTTGAGTCGTAACATAAATTTTCTTTAATCGGGACACCCTGTTGGCACGGTTTCGAACGAATTATTAAATTTTGAAGTAGTGAATGATAATAAAATACAAAGTCGTACTTTTACACGCGAAGCAAGAGGGGAAATATCGCAAATGGCATATGATAAATTAATTGTTATAACTTATTATAAATAGATGCACACGCATATTAATTGTTACATCATAATAATAACAATGATCGTCACGTAAAATAATGAAAAATAAATAACTTCATCTTTTAGCACTTTAACGATGTTCTGCCTCAATTTCTGATTTGGAAAAGCAGTAACGTTTGAGCGACCGTAATTTTCCATTCTGACAGAAGAATTTTTGGTTTTAATACTTTTGCGATTGACTTTACAGGGAACATTCATCTACGATAACGTTCGAGGATACATCTTTTTTCTTATGTACAGAGTCCTTGTTCCATCTGAAGCAAATCCGTCTAGATTGGTCATAAAAACTAATATTCTCGAATCATTTGATCTCTCATTAATCAGAGAAAAATATACGAGTCTGCATTGATTTGGCAACTGATCTATTTCGTCCGCATTACGCAACCATTCAAAATGCTCAGCCTCGTTGGTCGTAGTTTTCCAAGTAAATTTCTCACACGCAATCGCTATTTTTTTCTAATTTTTATAACAAGCCACATGCGAGCCAGTCTATGTCCAAAAAATGAACTATCAGCCGCGTTATCGGTGAGTGTGCAACCTGTGGCGGGTTTAAGATGCCGAAATGTACCTACAACAGAACATGTTTGAAATTACGACCGCACACGATACTTCCGCAAAGCATTGCAAGAAAATGTCAAGAAATCAATCGTCAGGTTCGATTGAACCAAGTGGCCAAGGTTCCATCAAGGAAGGACTAAGATTGATAATGTGGAGCGAAGAACAGCGTGAAAACCTCAAATATCGACAACGCATTATCTTTTAGACGTCAGCAATTTCAAGGTAAATAAATAGGCCCATTTCCTGATGATTCACTGAATGATCCATTTTCGTTTCATTTTGATACAAAATTGCAACGAAAAATAGAGAACCGAATTTTAGCGTTGACTCTTGCGCTCCTACGTCACGTGGTACATCTTTCACATTGTCTTGAGATAACGCGTGGTTCAATCAAGCCAAGACAGCTCCAATCAAGCCACGACATCTTCGAAAGAAGCGTTCTCGAACAACAGTCAAACTGTGAATCTCTCGTGCATATGTTTTTTTTAACGCTGCTACAGTTTGAGGGGGGAGATACCTTCAGGTGAGGAAAAAATGGCTGATTTTCATTATTTTTTCTGACAAGGAAAGATTTCTTCATCATTTTCGAGAGTTAGGGTATGTTTTACTACTACTCTTGGCTGTTACGTGGTATTTCTTATTTATTTATTTATTTATTAATCTTTAAAAATGACGGAGATACAGCACGGTCATCTAAAGTGCATTTTTAAAACGAGTGAATATAGCTAAAACAAGAACGAATCAACCGATTTTGGTGAAATCTGGTATACATCGTTCTAATCTAAATGTTTTTGAAAATTAAAAAAAAAAGAATTTTTTATTGCTGATTGTAGCCTGCGTTTTCCCGAAAATTCAATATTTTTGTTTCAAAGTGTACCATTTAATCGAGATATCAACACTTTTCACTCTTTCTCGATTCATATTCTGCGTATGAGTGTTAAGGGACGAAACCCGTTTAGAAGACTGTGTCATACCGTCGCCATTTTTGAAGATTAATAGAAATTAAAAAAAAACAAGTAGTCAAAGCCAAAAGTAGTAATAAAAATCACCCATTTTTTCCTCAACTAAGGTGTTTTTTCCCTTAAAATCAGCTTGCAAAATGGTCTGTCGTTTGAGCGAATTACAAATCGAAGAGAACTAGCTCCTAGCCATATTAGAATCACGCTTTTTGAAACTTGGACCAATGGATTTAGTAAAAGAAAAGATAGTTTTAAAAAGTAAGAAAAGTTCCGACAGATATCGTGCAAGTGACTGCTGATAATTGTGACAAAACGCGACTGAGTGGCTCACTCGCGCACAATATGTATTATACACGTATACAACGGACGGGCAACATCTTGCGATAGAGAGCGAAACAACGTCGCTAAAATATGATGGAATAAAACAGCAAGAGACCCTATCGTGGAAATTTCTCAGCATTTGTTATGACGTAAAAACTCTGCTGCCGTATCTTCTCCCAGACGAATTGCATTTCGAGCAAACGAAGAGGTAGACGCTGTTTATCGTTGAACAGAGCCGCAGATGTACCTTTTCTTTGTCCCGAGATATAATTCGCCTCGGAGAATACTTGGAATCTGTAAAAACTGCCATTGCTCCCGCGCTCATGGCACTGCAGCTCAGTCGGTGTGCGGGGCCCGCCTCTTAATTCGAGAAAGGTTTCATTGCGCCTAGGCGCCAGTGCCGTAACCCGTGATTGCTTCAATTATCGGTAAAAATCCTCGATATTTCCCGTTTAACATTGATCCACGGACGCTCGTGGAGCCCGACATCCTCAACTCTTCCGATAATTGTGCACGGAGCTATTCTCACTGTGCAAACATAATGGTTATTAGCAGTGTTAGAAGAAAGGAGCACAGAACAATGTCACACATTGTTACGCTGTTAGTTATGCGGCGGACTTTTCTAAGCTTGTGCATACCAGTCTCTTTAAAAGCGTACGCATAAACCTCATTACAGGCAGGTTCATCTTCTATGTTTTTCTCACCTTCGTGTGAGGTAAGCGCCTCGTCCGAACCGCCGGTTCTCAGCTCTCGTCTCGTTTTTCCCTCGCGCATCATACCGTGAGTGTCATTATTCATATCCTCGCTTCTCCTGCATTCCCAAGAGTGTGGTGTGCGTCTCGGGCGCCCTGGGGGCTCTTTCGCGGCTTCACTCGGTCCGCCGTCATCCTGGGCGTATCCGAATCCTGCAGCTGCGTCTTCGTGATCCTTGATCATCATAATGAGCTCATCGCTCGGAACATTGCCCATCTTACTGTTGGTGCATTCAACGATAGGCAAATCGTTCACTTCTCTCAGAAGCTGATTGAACTTATCGTAAACACTGTCGGCCGAACTTTCGTTGTCGCTGCAAAGGTCCAAATCGATGGGCGGAGAGGACGATAAAACGTCGTCCACTAGTTTGTCGAATTCGTCTCTCTGCGTAGAGCATACACTTTTGTCGCTCGGACCCAAAGAACGTGAATGCACGCTCTCGCACCCTATGAGAAAATGTTTCTCGTCATTGGGGGCGTGTTTATCCTCCGTTTGTTCCTCATCTTCGAGAACCTGGCTGGTCGTACCGCGATTTTCGTATGCAGTTCCTTCCTTTCTCATGCGTCGTGTCAGACTCTTCAAATTTTCCAAATTATTTGTCGACGGACGGTTCTCCGAACGATTTTTCGACGATACCGCACTGTTCCGGTAATCCAAAGCGTGCGACGTATCGTCCAAAGTTCCATGAATCTCCCCCTTCGTTTGTTTTGAATCCCGATAGAACTCGGTATCTCGCGGACTCGGTGAGGTTTCTCGCTGGAGGGTGGACACAATGTTGCACAAATTATTCGCGATCGAATACTCGCCGATTTTGCTCGTACATTCGACCAATGGCAAATCGTTAATTTCTCTCAGCAATGGGGCGCATTTCTCGTAAACGCTGTCAGGCAGACTACCATTGTTGCTGCAAACACCCACTTCGCTTACCGACGACGGCAAGTCGTCGTCGTCGCCACCGCCAAATTTGTCGATTCTTTTCCTCGAAGGACTGGCCAAATTTTCGCTGCTCAGGCCTGCCGCCGACGAGCTACGATCGTCTTCTCTCTCGGTACTCGGGATTTCCAGAGCCTCGTTCAAATTCAACGGGCTCGACGGAAGCTCGTAATCATCGTTGAACAATCTTTCCCATTCGTCGAATTCCGATTGAGAATCGTTCTCCGCTTTCTCCGCCTCCATCTCTTCGATCTCACTTTCCTTCTTCGTCTCCTCGTCCGCGGCGGTTTGTCGTATCAACGTTTCCAAATCTCGACACAGTTGTGTGTACTCGGAAATCTCTTGTTCCGTAAATTGTTGGATATTAGTTTTTTCGTAGTTTTCATCGGGCCGGGGGTCGATCATCGATGAGTTTTGGGAGTCGCAACAACGTTCCGCATCTCCGGAATCCGAGATAATTAATTTACGAGAGTAATCGCGTGTATCACTACGAAATTTCATACCGTTATCGGAGATATATTTTTCGTTGTCGTAGGTTGGAATTTCCCGAGGAACATAAACCTGAATCTTTCGTTGCAAGCCAATCTTCGGTTGATTCCCATTAATGTCCAAGTCGCCATTATTTCGATAATCGAGAGCACGCCCCGTTAGGCTGTACGATGATGCTGATGTGACGTTTGTGGAATTGTGCTCATCTGAAGAAAAGCTCAATTTTTGGCTCGATCTCACGTACTCGTTGTACCAATCGTTGTTTTCCCCGCTGCTACCATTCAGATCGGTCGTGTTTGATCTGACGGCTCGTTTCTTTCTCGTACCGGCTCCGAGACTCGACGCGTCGTATTTCGTCGTCAAGCTTGGCTCGATCAAAGCGTCCATTTGCAGATAGTAGCAGGTATTTTTGTTCGTTCCCGTCGTGGTGTCCTTGCGAAGATTTCTAAAGGCCAAATCGTCACCGACTACGTCGGGCTCAGCTTTTGGTATGTAGAGGGAGCGCGTCTGTGCGTGTTTAGTCATCGGTGGCTGGACGTGCAGGTAATCACTCTCGTTTGATCCAGTCACCGGCCCAAGTGGTATACCGAACGGTGGCTGCGGCTCGATCACCTTCAACGTATTCATCGCGTGACTTATACTACGGAACAATAAATCGTCCCTCGTCAAATCCGGACTGGATCGGCCACTTTTCGGTCGGATCGTGCAATCGTTATTGCGTATCGAAAGATTCGGCGAAGTCGCGAGATAACTGATACACGACAACGAGGACTGTCCGTTCACCGAGGACGGTCTCTCTTTAGGATTCATCCGTCTGTAGGCCATATCGTCCTCTATTTTCAAAGTTGTATCCGATCGCGAGCTGTCACCAGGCCCAAAATCATGATCATCGTTAGAGGACGAAACGTGACGGCTATTTTTCAAAAAAAGCTCCGTTTGATTCTTAGCCGCGTTGTCGCGATACTCGTTCATCGTGCGTTCCTCGGCACGGTCCAAGAGATCGGGATCACTGAGGCGCAGACTGTTGTATATCGCTTCGAGCTCGAAAAGAGCTTCCTGAAGATTTCTCGAACTTCGCTTTCTTTCGGCCTCGTTCTCGTCACGTGTTTTCTTCGTTTCGGGGATCTGATTGCTCTCGTGCCGGGTCCTTGGTCTTGGAATCGGATGAGCCATCGATTTCCCATCGATGCGATAGTCTCTCTCGTTGACGGCGCGGTCCAAAACTTCCCGTCGCGAAAACAATTCGACTCCCTTGGGCAACGAGCGAGTGGTCCGCGGAGCTTGATTCGCGAACGAAAGAGTTGCCTTGTCGAAGCTTTTTCCGTCGGCGCGATCCGATCGATCCTCGTGATCGCATTTCGTACGCATCGCCACCGGTTCGCCGCTTTGCCCGTAGGTATGACCCAGCGAGTTGTAACTCGTTTTGGTCCGAGTATAAGACAGTTCAGCTGGAATACTCGTAGGAGACATCCCGAACGCCCGGTAGTCGTGGAGAATTTCGTTGTCGGACATGCAACTGCGATCAGCCGCGTTCCTCCTCATCGGTTCGTAATATCTCCGGCAGGGTAGCTGTTGAGTGTCGGCAGAACGTTCGAACGATAGCGGTGGTTTCGAGATATTGTAGAAAATTCGTGACTTGGACGAACGCGGTGGTGGTTCGGGTGGCAACACTTTCCGATCTTTTATCTGCTGCTCGTCCGCCACTTCGCATTGTGTAGCCCTAAGAGATCCGTAAATATCATTGCCAGTATTCGTTCGACGAATATTCGCTTTCGGCCACGTGAACTTGTCGCACTCCAGTGTCTCCAGTTTGCCGTTAAGATCGTGGGCCGAACGATCGGAGGCTCCCGAGGCGTAACGACCTTCATCGAAGATTACCCGACGATTCCTCTCGCCGTCGATAAATCCAAGCGAACGTGCGACCCTGGCAGAAGATCCTGCTGCTCTCGGAGACGAGACCGAATCCATCGTTTTCTCTACGTTCGAATCCGTCTGTACCGACGAATCCGCGATTATCGTCGTTCGACTCGACGGTGAATCAGTGGATTTACGCACTCTGTTCTCGTCGCCTCCGCTGTTACAGTCATCTCGGGACATACGTTTTATGTATCTCTCCGTTCTCGCTCCTCTCGTTCTTCTGCTCCAAGAATCAGTTCTATGAACGTTCCGCTGCATCGCGTTGTCCTGCTCGTTGCGAAATTTCATCGAGGATTGACTCGACTTGTGAGAATTGTCGTCGCCCTCGTCATCAGAGCTGCTATTCGCACGGAGACGATCCCTTTTCGCCTCCACTCTAGCCTTCATCCTGCTCATCTTGCTGTGCTTTCCCAAAGCATCGAGAGACCCCTCGCTGCTGGGTGAATTCATCGAATCGTTGGAAGCTGCGCATATGGAATCCTGAGAACGAGTCGCGCAGAGTGACCAACTTGCCATGGACTCCACTGTGTCCGTTCTCCCTGACTGTTCGTAATTTTCCTCTGCTACTACGTTCTCCCTGTCGATCGCAGCGCCGCTCGCCACTTTTTTACGCTTCAACCTCATCTTGCTGACTCTCTTGGTTTGCTTCTTTGCCAGCATATGGCCTGGTATGTAAGTTATGTCCTCTTCGTTAGAGGAACTGTCATCGCGCCGTCCCGAAGATATTCTCCTCAGCAAGCCACCGAAAGACCATTTACGATCTTTTTTCTTATCTGTCGACGCGCAATTTCGTCCCGACGAGCGCTTTGTGGGTGGCAAAATGCTTCGCTCCTCCTTGGACCTTCCTTTGGATCGCCACTTCTCCATCGCAACGGACCACCACCTCCGTCGCCGGAAATACAGCACGACTATCTTCTATCTGCAAATACGAGCGCACACCATTAATCTATTTATAAAACTGTAACGTAACGCCGTGCCAGGCTACTCGAAAACAAATTTTCTCGCGAATCTGGATCCGGCTGAGCAAAAAAAACGGTAAAAATGAAACGAGGTCGCGAAGCGTCCCACATTTATGGAGATTTTCACAAACTTCAAAACGGAATATCGTTGCTTTTTTTACTTGTGTTTTTCGAATGTCGAATAATACAAATCGGTGCAATCGAACAAGATTTTTCTGAATATTGGCACGTTTGTGATAATGCGCGCCTGATAACGCTCATCGTCATTCATTTTCCTCTGCGTCTCAAGGACTACATTGAGTCACGTTTTTTTGTCTCGTGCAGATACACGCCGCTTCTCCATGTTTTGATAATTATTAATCATATGTGGAACGGGAGTATATTCTATCGTGTATTCGCACAGCCACACCCCTCGTAACTTGTCGCATAACACGCGATCTATAGACATTTTGGAATTTTTTCAACTATACATATATATATACATATATCGCGTTGCACTCACCTCGTCGGGGAGAAGGCTCAATTGTATACACAGCAATTTGAATCACACACACACACACACACACACACACACACACACACACACACACACACACATATATTAAAATACTCGCGTGTATCAAAGTGCAATGGAATGCGGCCTTGAAAGAGTCGCGGGACATCGAGCGCGCGGATTTTCAAATGATCCAACGAAATGTAATCGATCCTCACATTCGAAAAATCCGACACTCGCGATGTCAGAATAACTGAAGAATATATATTCTCGAGGTTATTATACTCACAGCAGAGATAAGAGTGATCCAAAAAAGGCTCGAGACATCAGGGCCGAAAATAGAATGCTACGTCGATATACGTCAAAAACTATGTAAAACATTGGGGTCTTTCATTCGAAAGATTTTACGAGCTAAATTGAATTACTCGCGAACATAAGCGCGCTTGTTCTCCCTTACGAGTTATACGAGTGTGTACGTTACGTGCCAAAGAAAAAAAAAGACACGCACAAAATATTAACGAAGTGCGATAGATATTTGGGTTTCGAGCACATTAATGTGTATCACTCCCGAGAACGTACGTGATCCGTTGTTCGATGATACCTCGCCGTTACTTTTGTGTCTTTGTTTTTCTTTCGTTTCAACGTGACGAACCCACAGCCCTGCGGAAACCCAATGTTATGCGAGTCGCGGAGGGAATGATTCAGAGCTTAATTATTAGAGCCTATTGATGGGGGGAAAGAAATACGTGTAGGCACATAAGATCTTTCTTGAAAATTCTAACCTCCGTGAGGAACTTGCGGTTTCTCCGGACTCACGATGCGAAATCATCGCTGTACGCCTTGGCATGCGTGTAGCTGCGCATGTTCCAGCATATTTTACTTGCATATGTATTGGCACACTTCACCGAGCGCTCCCAGCTATTGGATCTTCCAACGGAATGGGATGGTCTTTCCGTTGGACGCGCGCTCGGTTCTCTTTTTCCATGCTCATATTTTTGTGTATGGACTTTGCTATAATTATCCGACTTTTTAAAATGATGATTCGATTGTTTTTATTTTGGCCCCTATAAAATCTTCTTCCTTTCGTTATAAACGTATTGCAAATACGCAAAGTGGTTGATCAAAATTAAGGGCATACATTTTTATTATTCATGTATCGTCGTATTTTCAAACATTGTAACAGTAAGCAAGTACTATAAACATTATAGTAACGTTAGACAAAACGGAGACGAAATATTTATTATTATAGTTTAGAATTATTTTAATATAAAATTATTATAAACTATAATACTTAATCTATAAGAAATAAATCTGGTTGAGATTTAGGTCAATCGCTTTCACACACCTAAAAACGATGGAACCACGCCATTTCATAAAAATTCTTATATGTATGTTTTCTAACATCTAATTTACAAATGTGACAACGTATGTTCGTTAGATAGTAGGGATAAAATTAGCAGTGTAAGAGTCCTTATTCCACTGTAAAAAACTTTGCCTATAACTATTAGAAATTAACGTACTTATTGTTTATTTTTTTATACTTCGCTTACATGTAACATTAGTTTTGATTTTGTTTTTTCCTAAGGTACACGCTGCTGTTCGCGATTGTTAGCTATTGTTTCCGCAACTGTGACTGTTTCCGTTCCTCCACTGTTTTTTTTCTTTACTGCTTTTTCTACACCTTTTTCTCCCTCCTTGGCGCCGCAGCCGACTTCCCGCTCTGATCATATCCGTCATGACGTTTCTGTCATGGGTAGGGAAACTGCGGAAAACCTATACCAATACAACCGGTCATCAAGTTCGCCCCCCAGTCTTGGAACTGGTCTGATTTTGCCGCGAAATGCCGAAGAAAAACATTTCACGACGAAATGTACGCGACTGGGATTCGAACTTGGGACCTCCCGGTCCACGGGTTTAGTAGCAAGCACGCTAACCACTAGAACATCGCACCGCCCAGGTAGCAAAATAATAGGCGATATATATATATATATATATATATATATATATATATATATATATAATATCCTATCCATTTCGTTATAAAAATTAACCTATTAATAGTCTAGAATATTTAATATAGCTCAATATTCTAGACTGTTGATAAGTTAATTTTTATAATAACAAAATTGATAAGGTATTGATACGTCGGTTTCGAAGTGGGTTAAGTCATTATGAATAAGACATCAATTCATTCATTACAAGTGAAATATACTTTAATATTATAAAAACGGTACAGTCGTTATTGGACTTCTCTCCCGTTACGGTCACGTCTTCTGGTGGTTGCAATGCTCCAAATGATCGCTTGGATAACCTCAAAAGCAGACGTACGCTTTTAGAATGAAAAGACAGTACATTAAATGCATATACAGGGTGAGACACATAAAGTGTTACAGAGCAATAGCACTCAAACTATTGATCATATCTAAAAGTGTTTCAGACAAAAGTTTCAGTGTTCGAGAAGGCCGTCATACTGAACCACCCTATTTTTTTTATCGGTGGAGGCGCTGAAGCTACGTCAAGGTCAACTCCACTTTTTGAAATGGAACCATGTATTTTTTTCGATCATATTATTACCGATTTAAAGACAAATTCAGCAACCTACAACACAAGGTCATCGAAAAAAAATACATGGTTCCATTGAAAAAAAAGTAGAGTTGACCTTGACGTCGCTTCAGCGCCTCCACCGATAAAAAATAGGGTGGTCCAGTATGACGGCCTTCTCGAACACTGAAACTTTTGTCTGAAACATATTTCGATATGATCAATAGTTTGAATGTTATTGCTCTGTAACACTTTATGTGCCTCACCCTGTATATGTACTCACAGAAGTGAAAAGAAAATAGTAGCATAAAAGGCACTCACGTATTTCACACCTTTTAACACCTTTATTTTTTCAACTACTCGTTGTTAATAGACACAATTTTTTGCCGGTGAAATGAAGTATGACACGCTACATTCGCACTATGATAAACGTGATCCGTTGGGTGCCGCCATCTTTAGGACAACATTTGGATGACTTTTTACTATTTCCCGCCAATACCGAATATCTTATGTTAAAAGACCATATTACCGATGTCTGAAAGATGTCATGAAAAAGACAACGTTTGGACAACGTTGAATTAGATACAATGGATAACAGTAAATAGATAACTTTTTGACACCTTAAAAAAGTCACCAATTGGATAATATTTTGGGATACCTGTAAGACATCCGTTTTCATCGCCGAAAGATACCCTAAAATATATAACTTTACGGCAGCATTATACGGGACCTCATTTGAAAGATGTCGAATAGTTATCTTACGGTCGTGTGTTAAAGGTAACCTGAGACTAATATTAAAAGACGACATGCTCCCGTTTCTTTTGATATATTACATTCTTATGCAATACACGAAATTTAACGTATACATTTTATATATTACAATTACTAATAGTAATTGTAATAAGTGCGTCGTTATTAGGCAAGCACAATGTCGTTTTCATTTTTGAGACAAATCAATATGAGCACCGAATCTGATGGGAGTAGTAGAGCATGGACAGTGGTTTTCGATGCTATCGAAAAACCAGAATTTCGAACTAACAATCCGACATTAAAAAACCGATATTGCATGCGAATAATACGATGTTTCGATATCAGAGTTCAAAAAATAAAAATATTATGATTGTTATCATTTTCATGGAAGTTACTTTTATGTTTTTTTACTACGCTTAACAGCCTTAAAATGTTATTACCTACATTAAATATTTGCGAATTGTCAACTTATTTATCCACGAGTGTGAAATCAGAAAGGGCATTTTCTTCCGCGGCTTACGCCTGCAATAAGATAAAGTGTTCTCTGAAAGACGAAACTTTAGACGCCCTCAGTTTTTTGCGGTCATTATCTCACCAATGTCAATCTCGTTGACTGAAGTGACCATGCGGTTGCGTACCTGCCGCAACATATGCCATTTGTTTGCATTCTGGTAGCTACTGCTACGCTGACTTGTATAAAACTTCCTAATTTTAATTTGGCTCGTTTACTACTTATTAAATTCGCATAAAAGTTCTTATTTTTGTTTTTTTTTGGTTGCTTATTTATTTTATGTTAGGCTATATATATCTAGAAGCATAGCGGTGTGTTTAGAAATCTATAATAAATGAAGGTCTCAGTAAAAGACGGTGATTTTTAACAATAAATACTGTGCCTTGACTTACGAGGGGACGGTCCGGGAGGTGCATCGAGTCACGGGCTCCCACTTCGCGTACTTATAGTGTGGGTAGGTACCAACCAAACCCCAAAATTGTAGGTGCCAAGTCTGCTTCGTTTTCGAGAAATCGCCGGTCAAAGTTAGGAGCCTGCTTACATACCGTAGAGTTTGTACATGAACACAACGAGGCGAGCAGCCCAGCGACAAAGGAGTCAGGCTCCCGTCCGGACGGCTCAGGTTCCAGTCCCGTCTACGCTATTTTTTTCTTCTTTTCTTCAAATTATTGTTGAAATTTATAACTTACGATTACACAAACGGTACAGTACACAGAAGACTTCGTAGACAGTACTATACAAAAGGTACACTACACAGAAGACTTCGCAATAACGACAGAAACACAAAAGATAGCGAAATTGTACTTTGCTTTATTCCTTCCATATTCAATCTCGTCTGTGCGTTCTCACAAGAATTAGGTATTTGTTATTGTGCTTTATGTACATGCGTTTAAAGACGATGTGTCACATGTTTCGCCGGTAAAAATTGTACGCAATCGTTTTCTTCCAGATGAATAACATTTCGAGCAAACGACGTATAAGCCACACTTTGAAAAAATTCGTTGTTCAGGTATGAATATTACATATATGTATATATATTTGTGTATATCCGGCTTAAAAATAATAAATTATCTTGATATCTAGTTACTGTCGTCTAGACTAGAATGCTGCTCGGTAAAAAAGGTCGATCTCTGCAATAATACTGCAATAGCTAAACTAGTGATCGGAGATTTCTTCCTCGTGCGCTTCATCTAATACTATGGAGATGTATTTCGGAAACAGACTGCGAATATGCGATGCTCCGTGGTCGAATCGAAGAATATAGATAGCAGTCGTTCAAAAGTTCACAGGAGGCATTTGCAGAATGCGAGATAAAATGAGATTTGCGTAAAAGTGAGCCAAAACCGGTTTGTCGCTATTTGAAGAGCAGCCGTTGGGAATTTCGATCGTCATTGATCTTTCGATGCTTTCTTTGGTAGAAAGTACACAGAGACTACGCAGGAGCTCCACAAAATTGAAGACCTCCATGATGATACTTATTTTCGGGATATACGCTCTCTCTTGTCTTTAGTGTAGCATTTTTTTTTCTCTCATTGAAGGCTGCAGCTGTCCTTGTTTCGAAATGTGTAGATTTTAACGTTCATGGTTTATTCTCAATCGCCCGTAATAATCGCTCTATCGACAATCGGTTTCCTGCAATGGAGTGTATAGAGTAATCGCGAGTGTTTTCGGATTATTTACGTAACTTTTTCCGCCAACAGCGTGTCAGTCATGTACGTTGTTTTTAATAAACGCGAAAAGTGCAACTTTTCCGATGGCAAATTCACGGTCCAGGCTATCACGCGTACTCCTCGATTACGCCATCGACAAATTACTGCTCTGTAATGCGAAAAAGGACGTATTTTTGTCGTTGTTTATACATGAATTCACGAAACTAATCGATACGTACGTAGGAGGTATAGCGTTACTCACGGGCTCACGACATCCTTGTGCAATAAAATGGCCGATATTCCAAGTATGTAGTACGTGAATCGTGGCAAAGCCCATTCATGTACAGCATCTAGAATACACGCGGCTAAGTGTTTCAACGGATTCTTGAAACGTACCGGTCCCGCTCCATCCAACCCTCCGTATGATTTGGTAGAGAAGAATTTTGGCCTCCAAGCAAGGCTCGTGATTATACGTGGTTCTGTCCTTCTGACCTGTGATTTTTATCCCACGTAAGATAAATCTTTCGTTACAGTAAAGCCAAAATATTTGGAATCCGAGAGATAGGTGCCGAAACATTTCTTATGTGGTAATACATATTTTAAGGAGGTTGGAGCATGAGCTACAATCCGAAATTAAGTTAAAAAAACAATAAATGCTATTATCTAGGCTATACTGAGCTTTTACTATTTTTTTGGAAATTTTTCGCCCCCAAACACCAGAATTACATAATAGTTGAATGCATGTAATCTTACGCGCGGTTGGATGGACAAGACGTTCATGCTGCGAGTGATGTAATTTTTTTTTGGCTATTCAGCACAAAGATAAACCATTTCTAACAATCGATTTAAGTGAACCAAACTCTTGTAATCATTTAGAAAAAAAAAACCCATCTTGCCGACTGTAAAACATATATATTCAATATCGAACCATCAAAGGTTGATGAAAGATTATCGAATCTTGGCTGGTGAATGAAGAACATTGCTGCCGACGTCAGTGTCCGCGAAAAAGTAATAATAAATAATCTCGTGACATAAATATAAACAAGCATAATTATAAACGACTCAAAATTTCATTCTCAAGGGTATAAAACATTCACTGAGGCAGTTTTGTTTCATAATAATCATCTAAATATATCGGATCTTTTCAAGTTGGTAGTAACACAAAAAGTTTTCTTATTCACGTGATAAAAATATAAAAATCCATAAATGTGCCTGTTAATTATATATTTTATGAAAAATTGGCATGTGCAGAATAAATCTAGACCACGGATGCATTTTGTCTCAACTGGACCGGCCTAACCTCCTTAATTATCAGTGTTGAATAAAAAAAAGAAACTATCATCGAAATAGAAATACGAACTTACCATGTAGATTATGATCGGGTGGAAGCTGGTTATTACAGCGCTGTCGTAAAGTTTCGGATGTCTTTTGTATGCGTTCAAAATTACTTGTATAATTTCCAGGTTCCTCTCTTTAATATCAATAAAAATACGTTGATCGTTGCGAAGACATTCCTCCAAGACCTCGTCGAAGAGAGCTATTTTTACCACTCCGGTGAATTTTTCTCTAGAATTACACAAACAAAAATGAGTTAATATCGAATGGAAAACAATAGCAATGCAATTGCATCGGAAAGATACATGAGGTAATCCGCCGTTCCATATACCTTAGAGGATGATTTTTGCTAATGTCCAATTGATTCAATTCATCCCAAGTCATTTCCTTTATCGTACCTGTTTGGCCAGTCAGTCTCTCGATAGTTTCGTCATGAAATACAATGGGAATGTTGTCCTTTGTACAAGAGAGATCGAATTCGACAGCTGTAAATCCTTTCTCTTTGCTCTGTACGAAAGAAAACACTGGTCACTCGCGCCCTTAACGGTATACGAAGAGTTTTCACCAAAAAAACATTTTCAATTATCATAAAAAGATATTACTTGTTAGTGACGAATATTTTGGTTGGAAAAAATTAATCGAAACCAAAAAGTAGAAAATAAATAACTATTATTTTGGAAAAACTAATCAGTATTAGAGCTAAGAGCAGAATGAAAGTGGGAAATAATAGGATATTAACGAATAGCGTGTGATTTTACATTTTGGAATGCCGACAGGCTGTTTTCAGGATAATCGTATCCTCCACCACGGTGGGCCACCATTCGCATGCAATATTGCTTCCTGTTACCCTGACTGTCGCCACCAAGGTTCTCCCTCTCCGGCTCAAAGGGATCCACCCCTAATACCTTTTGTACAAGTTTTGGATCGGAGGATGGATTCCTCGCGTATCTTGTGCAGAGGAAAATTCCTAAGCTACCCCACATTATCCAGGGTATAGTAGAATAATATAAAAAGCTCACGGCTACTATCCAAATAGTCTGAGCGTACATCCATAAACTAGCGCTGTTCAAAATTTGTTCGAAGAGAGTGAACATTGCGTCGCTTCGATGTTCCTTCTTCAAAACTATGGTTATCAGACTTTTGTTTTATAGAATGCGCTTGAGATACTTAATTTTCTCTCTATTAAGTCGGATCGATTGGTCACAAAAATATATACTTCCACTTATAATGGGAGTAGTTTCGATTTATTGAAAGAGAAGAGGCCTTTGTTATAATTTCGGCAGGAGCACGAAGCCATGTAAAGTCAGACTTTGCGTTGTTAGGAGAATTAGCGTATCGGGTGTAGATTTTCGTGCGCCAGCGAAAACTGCGCGATCCAAAGTTTTTGCCACTCCCAAAGATACACTACTGTCATGAGAGATTTTTAGTAACCTATCCGCTGGCTACAGGTTCGCTATCTCTCTCGTATTATATATGTATTACAGCATAGCGAGTAAAACGCTGCAAACTACGATAACCGAAGTTCCTAGGGAATAGTCATTCTGACAGAAAAAGGTCCCAAAATTAAGCAATGCGTAGTCAAGTGAGTTCTAGGCTTTGAATTTATTTTTACATGTTCGCACCCAATCGAGGGATCCTGAAAGGAGTATCATCGAAAAATTAGCTGTGTTAAAGGGCTACGCATTTTTTTAATCGGGTTATTCGGGTTAACAATAAATACGAGTCGTTGACGATCGTCGATTTTTAAAATATATTTTTTTTTAACAAAGGCGCGACGAATTAAACAAGCCAAAAAAAATCCATGAAAAAATTCGTAATTTTTACGTAACTATTATAAAAAATGAGATCGTCAACGACCTTTAAATGTTTTTCATTGTATCTATTGTAAATTTGGAAACTATCCATTAAGTGGTTTTCTCGAGATATCATGTCCTATCCACGGACTTTAAAAACAGTATCATCTGCTAGCGTTGGTGTTTCTGTTTCCGTATTTTTGGTGATTTTTTAAAAAGGCACTCAATACACGTACCTTCGTGTTAAAATAAAAAATGCGTGTCTTTTTCACCAATCGTTTGCCAGACAAAAACTCGGATTTTGGCAATTTTATCGCACCTCTAGGTAGCTGTAGCCCCGTAATGAATAATTTACAATAGTCATCGATTGTTTACGATCGCGGGTTATCTTATTATTTTTTAAATAGTTTGTCAATTTTCATATAAAGATAGTTAATGAATTTAATGGTTTAATCTTTAAATTCTGTTAATTCGTAATTAGATTGACAATAGCAAAAAATTAAACACCGTTATAATTATTCATGAACTGTATCGCGTCTGACTAGCTCAGTAGTCTAATAAAGGGCACGAACATTTTTTCCGAAGCAGTGGTGTGGAGGATATAATCTCTGATTTTCACTCCAATTTCGTAGTAACGATAGTACATCGTCAAGAGTCTGTCGCACGATGATAATCATTTAACGATGGGTGATTTTTTGGCAAATAATAATATCTGTGGGCAGAATCTTCTGAGACTCGTTTCACGAGGAAATGCGATCATAGCGGAACTTATGCGACTGAAGGAATATGTGCCCCGCGTTTTTAGGTTAGGAAACTGTCAAATTGCTCTGTTTTGTTTTACGGCGTTTCCATTCTTGCGTGAGGAAATCCACTTCAAGGCGGTTCTCAGATTTTTCGAAATGACTTAATCGTCGATTTAGAAATACTCGTAAATTCTGCTAATGCGATCAGGAAGAACTAGTATGTTCCAAAGTCAGGAAACTATGTATGGCGCCCGATGAAATTATGCGCAAAGTGTACACACGTATCAACTGCGTCACGATTTCCTTTTTGTAATTTTAAGCAAACCTACAAAGAATTTTCTCCCGTAAAATTGAATAATTACATCAGTGAATGTTTCGTGTATTTCGTAGACTGGATACAAAGCAATGTCTACAAAAGTATGGCAGTATCGTATTGGATTTTGCCTATTTCAAGGCGGAGGATGTCTACGAACAGAAAATTGAAAATGACCCTGTAAGCAATAATCGTGGAGCGATATCGCGATTTGATATTGGGAAATTGATGTTTGTTCTAAATTTCAGGTACTACGGGAGATCGACGAAAGCTTGCGAGAAAATTATGCTGATATATTGACACGATTTTATCTGGCCTTTGAAAGTATCCATAAGTATGTGACGGATCTAAATGCGTACATCGACGAATTAGACGATGGAGTTTACATACAACAGACAGTGGAAAGCGTTATTCTCAATGAGGAGGGCAAACAATTAATGGTAAAACTCCTCGTTGTAGGACAGCAATGATAAAAAAAAACAATCATATGTATGAATAACATTTAGAGCTTCCAATTTTTATCGACTGACATCCATATTGTGAGCGCTGTTGAGAATCTCACAACGCTTAATATCTATTTTCAATCGTTCAATTCTTGTGCAGAAGTGTACTCCGATTTCTTGTAGTAACATCTTTCAAGGGGGGCGATACCTTAAGGCGAGGAAAAAATAGCTGGTTTTCATGTTTTTTTTACATTTACATGTTGCAATAAAAAAGTAATGTTTTTTTATTTTCAAAAACATTTAGTCATGTTTTAGACAATAAAGTTAGAAATATTTATACCAAATTTTATCAGAATCGGTGGATTGGTTTTTCAGTTATACATCACACTAGTTTTGAAAATGCAGTTTAGAAGACCTCGCTGTACCTCTGTCATTTTTAAAGATTGATAAAAAAAAATACCATGAAACAGCCAACAGTAGTAATAAAGAATACCCGAAGGCTCAAAAGTTCTGAAGAAGGTTTTCCTTCTAAAAAAAACATGAAAATCGCCACATATTTTCGTCGTGAGGGGATACCTAAAGGTATGTCCTCCCTTGAATTTTCAGTCGATGAATTGAGGCTTATAATTTTTTGATCGGGGAAATATGGATGACCTTTTGTTTTCCATGTTAAGTCGACTGCACAATGACTGTGATAAGAATTTGTTGAATTTCAGTGTGAGGCTATATATTTGTACGGAGTAATGTTACTTCTGGTGGATCATCAATTCGAGGGACAGATTCGAGAGCGTCTTTTAGTGTCCTACAACAGATACAACGCTCAACGCTCGTCCGCAACGAAAGTTGAGCACGTTTGTCGGCTGCTTCGTTCAACCGGTTTCTCGAAGATGTCACAGAAACGGCCTGCGAACTATCCGGAAAATTATTTCAAGTACGACTTAAAATTGATTATTGTTTACCAAATAGCTTGCCGTTTCTCAACTCATTTGTCCCATTCGAGCAACTATCGCGGTACGCTAATTTGTGTTTATTTTACGTTCAGGCGAGTGCCAATAAAGCCCTCTGCAATCGATCTCGTGATCGGTCGTTTGAGATCCGACGAAATCTACAATCAGACCCTGGCATTTCCACATCCCGAGCATCGCAGCATCGCCTCGGCAAATCAAGCGGCTATGCTCGTCGTCATTTTATCCTTTCAACCGGAAATTCTTCACTCCCATTCCGCCATGATGCGAGAAATAGTCGATCGGTTTTTTCCCGACAATTGGGTGATAAGTGTTTACATGGGAATTTTGGTTAATTTGCAACAGTGGTGGCTCCCTTACAAAGCGGCCAAAGCCGCACTCAACAACACTCTTGACATTTCAAACATTAAGAGAATTGCTCAGAATTATGGCCAAAGAGTTAAAGTAAGTGTATTCGACGCCGTTACAGTTTTCTTTAAAGGGCTACACCTACCTATTTCTCATCGTATCACCTGTAAATTTGGAAACAATCCTTCAAGTGGTTCTCGAGATGTCCACACCGACTTTGAAAACAGTGTTTCGAGAAAAACGATTTTAAATTTTGAAGTAGCGGGCGAGCTGATATCGCTCGCCCGGTCGTCTGTTAGAAGCTGTAGCTCATTCAATTTGAGGAATATCGCTAAAAGGTGATACTATCGAATAAAGATATTTTTGGAAAAAGCAATTGTTTGACCCACCCAGGTAGATGTAGCCCGTCAAGATACGACGAATGATCTGCAAGCTGTTAGGATTTCCATCTTAGTTGCTTTCACCCCTGGTATTTTTTTCAGGAACAAATAGTCAAGACTGAAAAATTGCAATTAGCCGTAACGTTGGACGAACATGAGATAGAATCGATTGTGAAACTCATACGAGAATGCAACGTTTCGTTGCACTGGATTCTCCTGCACACCGCAACCGCGACCATTTTGATCGAGGACTCTAAACGCTCGCGAACTCTTCGTCAACAAGTTATAAACGAGAGTGAATGCACGATCGACGATTGTCTTCGTTTGCTGCTAAGCACAGCCCAGATCGAGCATCATCTGAAAAATATGTACAAACAGGTGAGAACGGTTCTCATTTGGTTGTTCGTCATTCCGATCATTCGTAATAAACCTTTCTTCAACCATGAAGATAAAAATTGATATTCCGATAATACTGCATTCGAGACTGTTCGTACCATTGGTGGCGACCCCGTTCCATGGCACATTTGCGATCGGCCGGGAAAAATCCAAACCTTTCAACTTCGCAAGAACTTGCGAGTTGAAAAATAACTATGCTAATTGCACGATTAATTTTCGTGTTCGAATTATACATCTTTGCGATATTCTTTGACTTTACAGCTGTTGAACGACAAAGAATCCAAGTGGATCGAGAACAAGAATACGTGCGTCGAGCGCTTGACCAATCTGGCCGAAGTCTTCAGCGGCAATAAGTTTCTCGACGGTGTCGAGTCCAACGAGTGCCTCAAATCATGGTTCAAAGATACGAGTGGTCACGTAAGTACGCTGCAACAAGAGGATGGTCGAATAATAGCTCAATTGTTGCAAGCTCTCGGAGAAGTTCAAGGTAATTTATTTTTCCCCACTCTTTCGTCCAATGAAGCTTCGTTTCTATAAATACATATTTACAGAATATCGGATTTTGTCTTCTCTAAACGCAATATTTTTCTTAAAATATGCGAATGTATCCGGTACGAGTGGACCTTTGGTTTTTTACGTAAATTAACATTCATTGAGGAGGAAGGGACAAACTTTGGTTATTTTTCCTCGTCACGATTACACCGCGAATGAACTTGTCTTCAGTTGTTTGCCAGATTACAGCTCATCCAATAGAATTTGTCGTTTCAGAGTTTCATCAACTGAAAAATAATTTGCAAGTGTCTCGATACTTGACGGATACCTGCGAAATATTGCACGAAATGCTGCGAACAGGTAGCATCACGGAAGACACCATGATCGCTCTGAACATCGTTACTGATTGTTGTTACGCCTGGAACACAATGGAATCTTTCGTCGGTATAATGCAGTCTCGTATAAAAGAGAATCCACCAATGGTCACGCAACTCAAAGCGTTATTCTCCAAGGTACACCGCGTTCAATTTAATTGTATGTAGACGAAAGACGGATGACGTGTCTCGGAGCGCGCATCTATCGGAGTATACGATCACCGGTTGCAGATGGCTTCGGCATTGGAAACACCGTTATTGAGGGTGAATCAAGCAAGAAGCGCCGATCTGTCCTCGGTCTCCCAATATTATTCGAGGCAGCTCGAGAGTTACGCACGACGCGTGCTGCAAATCATTCCGGAAACTGTGTTCGGGCTACTCGCTCAAATTGTTCACTTGGAGACGAATGTTTTCAAGGAAATACCAACGAAATTGAGCAAGGACAGCCTAAAGGATTACGCTCAGCTCGACGAACGCTTGCAGGTATGTTTCATGCGAAAAAATATCAGTTATTTGTCGTAACCGACGATTCGAGAATTCGACGTACTTCAAGGGAGGAAATATCTTTCGGCGAGGACAAAAATGCTGATTTTCATGATTTTTTGTAAATGAAAGATTTCTTCACCGTTTTTGAGTCTTAGGGTATGTTTTATTGCTATTATTGGCTGTTCTATGGTATATATATATTTTTTAATCAATCTACAAAAATGGCGGAGGTACGGCACGGTCCTCTGAACGGGTAGTGTCGGCGGGATTAATCTGAAAAAAAAACATTTTTCTTCCGTTAATACTCATGATAATGAAGCAAGGAAAAGTGAGAAATGTTGAAAATCGCTGAAGTTGGTACGGTATGAAACAAAAAGATTGAAACTTCCAAAAAAAATATTACATTTTGCAAAAAAAAAATACATTTTCAAAAAATTTCGAAAACATTTGGGGTTATGGTTTAGACAATAAGAAAATGCGATTTAGAAGGCTGTGCCATACCTCTGCCATTTTTCAAGCTTATTTTTAACAAATTAAATGCCGCAAAGCAGCCAAAAATAGTAATAAAATATACCCTAAGTCTCCAAGATGGTGAATACATCTTTCCTTTAAAAAAAATCACGAAAATCATCAAATTTTTTCCTCACCTAAAGGTATCTCGCCCCCAAACAACATTGTATAGGCCTTCTTTCGTCATCGCTTTTTTTTTCAGATGGCGAAACTCACGTACGAAGTTTCGGTGTTCACGAAAGGTGTTCTCTCGTTGAAAAGTGTTTCCCTCGGTGTATTGAGGGTAGACTCTCATCGTCTCTTGGAGGATGGAATTCGCCGAGAGCTAGTCAAAAAAGTCACCCTCACTCTCCAAAACGGCCTAACTTTTGATCCAAAATCCAAAGTATGAGATTTTTAGGATGTTATTATTTCTTGGACAAAAACGTTTTTGTGGAGTCTCAAATTTGACAAAGGGTATATCGCGAAAGTTCCGAGTGTCCGTTCATTTAAATAGTTGAGCACGTTTACAACGAATGCCCTTGAATTGAAAACATATACCGAAGGTTTGTGCAGTACGCTATGAAAATGAACGGAGCATTCGCTCGATGGGTGAACCAGAACTACGAGAAGTACGTGATGAAATTTATGAATAACGAAATTGGCAACCCCTTTGCAATTGATAGGATACGTTTTCCTATCTGCCTTTCTGCCTGAATTTACGATTGTTTCGGTCCATATTCTACTTCACCCTTAATAGGGCATGACAAGTATAGTATGTAAAAATGAATTTTCAAAAATTACTCTCACACGACAAAATATAATTCGTCACATTCTCTTTCCAGATCCCGCTGGCAACTAAATTGAGTATACTCGCCACGATGATGGACGGCTACAGAAAATCCTTTCAATACATTCAAGATTATATAAACATCAACAGCTTAAAAATATGGCACGAAGAAGTGAGTGCAGTCTGCAGTTGCCGTGAATTTCTTCCAAGTTGATGAAAAAAATGTCTACAAATTGTTATATCTATTTCTACAGTATTGTACTTTTTGGCTGACGCATAGCGTACTACGATTGTCCTTCGACAAGATGAAAAATCGATCAAGGACAAGTATTTGTCGTGTGTTTATCTCTTCAACAGATTACATACATCATAAATACGGCCCTCGAAGAAGAGTGCAGAGAGTCAACTTGGACGTCGGAAAAATCATGGAAGTTTATGCTTTACGAGGAGAAAATCGATAGCGCTATGCCGTCAGAGACAAACTGTGGGACGTTTATGGGTCGTTTGGCCCGCGAGTTAACGCGCGTCACGGATCCAAAGTACGAGTATACGTAAATAAGTTCTCGTACGACGCTCTAGGTGGAAACGCACGTCAATCATATTACTCGATGACGAAATTTGCAGATCAACCGTGTACATAGAGCACGCACTTGCCTGGTTCGATCTCAGGACTCAGGCCGAAATATTCAGCCACAAAATATTCGCGATGATACTGGAAGCGATAGGAACACCAGGTCTAGCCGGTCTCGACAAATTAATATCGCATTACGCGAGCGTCGAATTGCGCGGTGTGATTAATTATATCGAGAGAGGTGTGCGCGACAAAAGTTGGACAACGATGTTGGACGAGTGTGGATCATTTATTCAACACCCTGATTACGTAAAGGGAACAATCAACAATCCCTCGAGGCTCTACGCAATCGTGTCGGGTCACTCGAACAAAATTTGGCCGTCCTTGTTCGAGTGGATCATGAGAATCGGTCATTTCCAATTGTTCAGGAACAAAATAGCCTACGAGCTAAATACCGCCTGTAAATTCGAGGCTAAACACATGGAGGCTGCTCTACGAACGTTAAACGCGTACGTATATATATTTACCATTTTCATTGCGCTACTTAGCTCCGATCGATTCCATTGTGAGCTTAATTTGCGAATATTCTCAGTGCTGTGCTTGCGGAGGTGAGGAAAAAACCTGCCGATCTTCCCGTGCATCAGGAAGAAACCGATTTGCTGCGCGAGCTCAGCGTTAGGCTCGATTGGACGGGAATGAGTGATCCGCTGAACAAGGGTTACGTCAAACCGCCGAGTGTCAACGATCTGCCACTCATACTGTTTCTATTCACCGTTACCTATCTTCACAAATTGCACTACTGCAAAAAGACAGGTACATTATCACTAATCCCTTAAATCCCTGTAATAAATACTTTTTTTTCTCACTATTTTGAAAAATGTTTAGTCATGTTCTAGACAATAAGGTAAAAAAAATTGATACCCAATTTCATCACACTCGGTCGATTAGCTATACGTCCCGCCAGTTTTGAAAGTGCAGTTCAGAAGGCCGTGCCATACCTCCGCTATTTTTAAAGATTAACAAAACAAATACAATGTAACAGCCAAAAGCGGAAATAAATCTTAAAAGGGGGAATAAATCTTTCCCTAACCCTTTGAAGCATACATTTTTCCTTGCGTGCAATCAGCTCAAAACTTTGTACTCGGGGGTTTTCGGGGTCGCTGATTACAAATCTGCACTCAAAATTTGGAAATTCAAGATGGCGAATCCAATATGACGGACCAAAATGCTCAAATTAGCTTGATGAAGATAAAACTCCATATGCAGGGGTTTTTTAGTCGCTGAATTCGAATCTCAGTTCAAAATTGAACAATGAAAATGGCAGTTCCAATATAGGATAATGAAACACAAATCTGGCTTATAATTTAAAAATAACTGGTGAACTGAAACATAAAATTCACTTGATGGAGAGGAAACTCGGTGCCTTAGGGTTATTGAAGTCGCTAATTTTGAAACCAGTCAAAATATATGAACTTAAAAAGTACTAAAATGAAAAAGCAAAAAAATAAAAATAAAAAAAATATGGAGCTAGAAACTCGCTACGTCCTCGCTGTTATCTCCGGGTAATGCTAAAAGCGTAATTCTATTAGAAATTCAGTGTAACAGAATCAACATATTGAGCAACTCCGATGTTTTGGTAATTCCAGTAAAATCTCCGGTTTTGCTCCACCACATACAAGTATGTCACTATGCTTCAAAGGGTTAAAAAAACATTCAATTCAGCCATTTTTCTTCTCGCTTGAAGGTATCTCCCCCCTTAATACGGTCTGTCTTTTTTTTCTCGATATTCGTACTATATCAACTTTCAGGTACCACTGAAAGTCATTCGGAACCTACGTTCAATTAATTTGCTTCAAGATTCTGTGAGTTGCATCAATTTCCATATTCGTGTGGCGAAGCGCCAGACTGGGGTGTTTCACATCAGCTTAAAGAAAAAAAAACACTAACGATACTCGGATTCTGAACAACAGACGTTGTGCCTCTTAAAATCTTTGTGAATTCGAGTAACCACGATTCGATTTTCAAAAAAAAAATACAAATTTCCCAGAGTGAAGATTGATTATGCGCCAAATATCTGTAGATAGAAAGTCGCCCAAATTAGATGCCTCAAAGACGTTTTTATGACAGTTTTTATGCGACGGCCACTTGACGGAGGTATAAAATTAAGGCTCCATTTTCATTCGTCATATTTTTCGTATTTATCGGGACTCGCGAGAATTTTGAAATTCTCATGATACACATCGTAGAAACTGGCCCAGGAGTCTAATAGCTTTAAGAGCAGGAGTAGGTGAATCGGTTTCCGCAAGCGTTTTTCTATTCAATGGATTTTCTATTTCTGGATCCGTCGCGGCGTATCTGCATAAAACCTGCTTGAGCATTCAATTCAATTTCACGAAGAAACTCTCCTATATGGAATGGCTCAGTGAAGAAGTGCATCAATTTATACGCTATGCGGAAAGTGATATAAGATTTATTCATGGATGGCTCAATGTTCCCATCGCCCCTTGGTTTGCGCCACGTATCGGTGTATTTCGAGATTTTGCGGTATTAGTGGAATGGAAAAAAAAACATCGCGCAAAACAACTTGCGTTTTAAAAACATTATTTTAGTGATTTTTCAGATAAATTATGCTTCTGCATGAAAATTATATATTTGAAATACAAGAAGTCACGAATCGCCTGTAAAATGACCACGTGTCATTTCGCAAATCCGAAATTGCAGTTCTTTTTCTTGCGGTTTGTTCCTTACGGAACGTCGTTTTTTCATTTCCGCGAAAAATAACAAACATATTCGGTGATAACTCCGTAATCGAGATAATAATTCTCATGATAATAATAACATATGTTCCTTAATGCAGCGAGCTTGCTGAGCAAGAAAGTCAACGACCCGGTCGATGCGGTTGTTTTTACGATTGGAATGCAGACGATACTTCGTCAGTTTCCACCTTCCATATTTGACACTTACATGGCTCACGTTTGCCAATACATATTGACGTTCGTCACCGCCGACAGGTATTTCCACAAGAATTATACTTTTCATCGCTAAGCACTATCGTCAAACCACGCAATTTTTTTTCCAGTGGAAAATTGGCCAACGACTGGGAAACCGAAGGTTCAACGGGGCTGCACTATCTTCAGCTACTCACGAAATATTCTGGTCTATCGAAATCCGCGATACTCCAAAACATTCCCGTCATCGTACTTGATCAGTACAAAAAAATGACAAAGTAAATTTCTTTCGTATACCGTACGATAACTATGAAATTATATACATATGTACATGGGGCATCCTCATCCTACGGATCACCGTTCAAATCTTATCTTGTCGAGACCAATCCATGGTTTTTCGACGAAATTCCTCGTAAAGCAAGGTGGCAAAAAACATATCCGAGAAGCTTGAACATGAGTGGGACGTGAAAAACTCAATTGAAGAGAAAAAAACAAATATTTACAAGGGAATTGCGACGAAATATTGTAATGTATTATTTGTCACGTGTGTGTGTGTGTGTGTGTGTGTGTGTGTGTGTGTGTGTGTGTGTGCGTGCGTGCGTGCGTGTGCGTGTGCGTGTGTGTGTGTGTATATATGCATATTAATTGTATTCGATATACACGTCCGAAAAAAGTTTTGTTACACTAATTCGCAGAATGCGACCCTGCGTGGCAATAAAGGGGCAAATTAGTCGCGCCAATTCAACTAATTCGTCAGTCATTTAAATGAGCTCCGATAATACAAAATGAGAGGGATGCGCATATGCATACGTAACTATGTATTGGGCCATCTTTGTTTGCGTGTGCGCTCGTATGGAGGGACCGTATACATATAGACAGGTGTGTGTACATTATTCTTGAGAGCGCGTACCGAAGAGCTGTAGTTAAGTTAACGCGAGTATATATGTGCGTAGGTATAGGTCGAAATAGCGTGCATAGAGTCTCCGAAGTGGCGAAGGCGGATCCGAGCCACCCCGACTATAACGGTAACACGGTCACTTTCAATTAGTGATAAGTAGTGGGTCCCGTACGAAGAGATGCGCGAGTGCCGTTGACTACCCTCGCTCTAGCCGCCGTCATACTAAACTCGGTATTTTCCATGCCTATGTGTGTGTGTGTGTGTTTGCGCACACACACACACACACACCTTAGCAGTAAGGGAGGCTGTCCCGGGACTTGTTGACTGTTATAATAGTACTGAAATGTGTTCTATATATACGTGAAGGACCCCTGCGATATCGACAGACTCGCATACTCGCTCAATAATTTGGACTGCCTTCTTTTGGCATTCCTTCTCACAACTCTAAAACATACTTGCAATTGTCGTCGTACATTTGCTTCCCCGAGTAGTGGGATTCGCGTAATATTTTTGACGCTGAGGCTAGTCGTCCGTTCATCGGACGAATAAGCTTATGTTTTGCGTCCGGACGGCGGCTAATTTCACGCGGTTCACGTTGTAGAACGCTCCAAACGAACAATCCCAAACACACAAACCTAAACGAATCAACCGAAACCCAAACATGGAAAACCCAAAATGACAACCGCAAACAAACCACCCCAAAAAACAAACCCAAACAAAATCAACCAACCAAAACCAAACAAACACACCCAAATAAATCCAAACAAACCCAAACACACCTGATCAACCTAAACCCAAACAAAATTATGAAGATTTGCTTCGGATGACTACGTGTAAATAGTTCCTTCCGGATAGTTTGTTTAACAATTTAAGGGAAGGGTAGGGGTTTCAGCGTGAAAAAAACACTTTTTTGTGAATTTTTTTCATATTTATCGATAGAGTTAATTTATTGAAAGCTTTTGTACATTGTTAGGTGTCATTTCAAGAACATTCCGTGAAATTTGTACGCGAAAATATCCACAAACAAGCCGGTGCCAAAGCTTTTCCAAGAACGCCTTTGGAAAAACACGATTTGCGGTGTTCACTGTATCTCAGCTAGAAATTATCTGAAATCAAGTACCATTAAAATTTAGTCAAAGTATCATTAAATCCTCCCCCCATCGGTCTGTGATAATTTTTTTTTCATTTCTAAATTTTTGGTGGTCGAGTAAAGTGAAAAGTGCTATTTTTTCACGAAAAATTCCGCCATTTTGGGAGTGGAAAACCCCCTCAATGTAAAAAAAAAATCCCAAACTAACCGTTGGGGGGAGGTATTTTATATGTAGAAAGTGTGTACCAAGTTTGAAATAAATCGGTCATGTAGTTTTCAAATGGCAGTGAACACGGACTTTGAAAAAGTGGTTTTGAGAAAAACGCGTTTGAAGTATTAGGTACAGTTTGAAACGCGAGCTAAAGTGTTAGAGGAGCGGGACTAAATAGTCGATAACTTCGAGAGTTTTGCTCCGATTGACTTGAAATTTTGGGATTATATTATTGAAGTGTTTAACTATAAGAAAAGACAAAAAAAATCGATTTTTCAAAAGTGCGAATCCCTACCCTCCCCTTAACACATTCTTACTAGCCTACTAATTTAACACATGGATACTAGCTTACACGAATCACAATAATATGTACGCCTACTGGAAATACGGCGTGAACTGAACCGCTATCCGGACGAATAAGATACGCTTATTCGTCCGATAACCGGACGGGGAGACACTCCGTATTTTTAAATAGGCAAGAAACAGTGGACGGAAATTCGAAGAAACGCCTCAACTAATCCCATGAGGTGCGTGATCGATTTCAGGCCACAGGAAGAGATCAGCCTTTTGTTAGAGTGGATAATGTTTGAGAAGATTCGTGCTTCGTTTATTGGAAAGGTCTAGAAATGTTTAAGGGGAGAGATACCTTCAGACGAGGAAAAAATTGCTGATTTTCACTAGTTTTTTTTTTAAAGAAAGACTTCTTCACTATTTTTGAGACTTAGGGTATATTTTGTTATTACTATTGGCTGTTAGGTATTTTTCCTTTCATTAACGGAGACTTTGTCCTTGATTGAGCAGCGGGAGATGTTAGCGGCTCAACATGAGCAGCTAGAAGAAGAGGAGGGATGCCTCTATGGACCAGGCATTGCCGATTAGCGGTAATTATAAACCCATTTGTGCAAACACGTTTCAAAAATTTAAACGCGTTTTTCTCGAAAACACGTTTTTAAAAATGGCTGACATTCTCCTGACCGCTGTAATTAACATATCGACCTGAAATTTGCAGAGCATACATAGAAAATATGTCTGCACGGAATGACGGATCGTTTTTTCGATAGATACATTTTTGCATTTATTATTTTTTTTTTATGCGAAAAAAACGCGAAAATTCGATTTTTTTTAAATTGCTGCCATTTTCCGCAATTTGTACTAAACGAAAAACCCATCCGTCATTCCATGACCAAAGAGTCACAGATTGATAATATGCTTTGAACTTGTGTTTCAGATGAACAAAGAGGGGGCAGTGATGTCAGCCGTTCACCTCCAGCGATTTGAGGACCTGTTTTCGCGAAGCTGCAACGGCCGCGTTTGGTTTTTTTTCAAAAAATAAAATTTTACAACATTCTGTATATCATGAATAAAAGCAAGAAAAAAACCGCACTCAAAAAGCTTTACTCGTTTCCTTAAAAAAAAATAAAATGTAAACACCTGAAATATAACACTCCAAGGACAAACTCTCCCTTAAGCCTCATACGCAGAATACGGAGCAAAGAAGGTGAGAAATATTCAAAATCGATGGAATAGTACGCTTTGAAATAAAGATTGAATTTTCCAAAAAAAAATGGCTACATCCTTCATAAAAACGACTTTTGATTTTCAACAATATTTAGGATCACGTCCTAGACAATAAGGTTAGAAAGATTTATACCAAATTTCATCAAAACCGGTTGATCAGTTTTTTTTAGCTATACGTCACTTCAGTTTCGAAAATGCGGAAAATAAAGAGAAGAACCACGATAAACAGCCAAAAGTAGTAATAAAGCATACCCTAAGTCGCAAAAATGGAAAATAAATGTTTCCTTTTTTAAAACAACTATGGAAACGATCAAATGTTTTCCTCGCCTAAAGGTATTTTCGTTCTTGAGGACGTGGCTCACAAGTACAGTCGGTAAAAATCCTACTGCCAAGTTCTCTCTCAGACGGATCATATTCCGGGCAAACGAAGAGAACGAGATCGTTCGTCGTACAACAGAGCGGTAGGTGTTCCTTTTATTTTTTCCGCAAAATCAACCGTTTAAGAGAACAGTGAGAATTTGCAAATCAGCTATCTCTGTTGCACTCATGGCCGGTCGATCGGTGTGACACATAGCCTTAAGGGCAGATATACACCTAGAAGCCGGAAAAAGAGGTCATTTTTGTGAATTTTTTCAAGGAAAACCATTTGAAATTTCGGATTGTGGTTTTAATTATCTAAAAGTATACACATTCAAAAATATGTTTAATTTTCTTTATTGAAAAATATCAAAAATATAGAAGGATCCTTGTATGATCCTTGGAGCGTCGTAAAAAAATCGGTACCCAAAATTCTTCGAAAACCAATGAACCGATTGCCTTGAGGTTTTTTGTGGTTATTCTATACAGCATTATCTAGCACTTGTCATGGGATTTTTTTCTCCGTTACTTAGTTTTTGTTTTATAGGCAAAATAATAACGAATTTTTGGCCTAGAAATCACTATTTATGTTCAAACGTCCGCCATTTTGTCATAAATCGATATTTTCAAAATCGGCTATGACAAGTACTAGATAATGGTGTATAGAATAACCACAAAAAACCTCAAGGCAATCGATTCATTAGTTTTCGAGAAATGTTGGGTACCGATTTTTTTACGACGCTCCAAGGATCATACGATATCCTTGTATATTTTTTATATTTTTTAATAAAGAAAATTAAATATATTTTCGAATGTATATACTTTTCGATAATTAAAACCCCAATCCGAAATTTCAAATAGTTTTCCTTGAAAAAATTCACAAAGATGACCATTTTTTTGGCTCCTAGGTGTATATCTGCCCTTAAGGAAAGCCTATAAATCTCTATAGCGCAAAAATCTATGCGCTTTCGGGGCGTGCAGTTGCGTGTGCAAAATCGATGTAAATTTCTGCACGCTTCCGGAATAAGGCCTATTGCATCTGTACTATTGCATTCAGCAAACAGTACTGCTACTGGTCTGTACAACTATAAAAAATGGGCACGTATCCCCAAGAAGTAATGGCAAAGCACGTGTGGTAGGTAGAAATAAACATCACTGGTTCAGAATAGCGCTTTAAAAAGAGACAATAATAGAAAACATCGTTGTCCGCCGCTTGGATACTCGAACTTCCGTCTCTGCGCACCACGTTTGCTGCGAATTTCTGCCGCTTTTTTTTTGCAACTCAAAGCTTCTCGATCTTTTGTCTCACTGACGTGCTTCGCGAAAAATTCTCGTTCGTATCGAGCAAGAAAGAAATAGTCGTGCGAAGAAGAAAAATAAATGGCGTTTTTCGAATAGCTGCAATTGAAAGAAGATAAAATCCGTACTTTTCCGAATTTCGTCAATTTTTGCTGAAAATTGTTCAACCTCTTGACTCACTCGAAGTTCTTTTGCAGAAAATCCTCATATATTGAAAAACGAAAACGATCAGTGTAAAAAAAAGCGGCGCGTTCTTTTTGGTTGGATGTTAAAATCTTTGGGTTTGTGGAGTGAGACGACAAAATCGTTTTGCCTTATTCAGAGGTCTCTGCGGATAGTCCCTCGCTGTTACGGTGTCCAGCGTGAAGAGAAGAAGGAAAAAAGGCGCGAAAAAAAGCGTTGCAGTCATTTGAGTTGTAACTTAAACAAAAAATGGAGAGTGACTGTGTGGGGTTTGCGGATCCGTGTATTTATCCCTTACAGCGCCGTACGTGCGTGTATGGATTGCATAGAAAATTTCATATGCATCGGCGTGAACCGGCGGTGGGAAAAAGGGCATATGTGCAACTGTTGGGGCACATTGGTAGGTGGAATTTAACGGCGGCAAGCGCGGCGTCAGCGCGCGCGTTGCTCTATCCTCGCGACGTTACAAAAAGGGCACGCCGATCGTATCGTCCGCTCAGTTGCGATTCCGTCGGACTTCCGAAACAACACGGTCTTACGACAAACACAAGAACGAAATATAATCGTAATAGGAAGGGAAAAAATTGCCGGTGCGCTACCTAGCGAATTTCGACGATAATCATTTGTTTTTCGAACTTTCAAATCTGGCTCTCGAGTTTGGCAGATTTGTACTCACCTTTGGCGATTTCCCTGCTGCGAGGACATTTCTTAGCAATGAATTCCTCAATGTTTCAGGTGAGCAGAAATATCGGAAAAGGATGTTTCTTTTTTTTCGCGGAAACTGGAACTTTTTTTCTCGGTATACGCGCAGTGTTTTTCGGTGGAAAAAAAAAGAAACAGGGTGTGTATCGTTCGTTACGTTATATCCGTTTATGACCACCCACCTTTGTACAAGTGATACAAGCTCACCCCTTGGTGTATAATTAATTTGAGGTGTGCCACACGAAGAGCTCTTCTCTCCCTTACGCGTATATATATCTCTCGAAACGTTTGCACGGTACACAAAGTTCAAAGATTCAACCTCTCCTCGTTCGTCACATGAAGATGTGATTTCTTTCGTTCGAACCAACACCACAAAGCTTTTTCACAAGAAGCCGTTTTTTATCTGGCCTGCCCAGTTTGAGCTTGGCTTTTGACGCCCAGCGGGAAAAAAAAAATCATCGCTGCCGTAAAAATTACGTTTTGAAGGATTTACATATAAAAAGAGAAAAATATCATTTTTCTTTTTATACGCATTTTACGTATAGGTAACTTTACATTTCTATATGAATATTGAAGAAGACAATTATTATTTATTTATTTACAAATGCGTTAATTCGTTGCAATTATCTGGAAAATGAAGTTTCGAGATGATTCGGTTACCGTAACAATCTATAAGATGGAGGTTTTTTTTTTTATTTTGTAGCCCGCATTCCGCTTGGAAAAAATGTCCAACGGGTGTGCACTCAGCTTGGGCTCCCAAAAAACATGTTCAATGTTCTTTTGCGATACAAGTATTGGGCTGACGTAGTAGAGATTTCACACACAATTAATAAACAGTCTGGGGAAGGTTGTGTTTTTCTTAATTGAAAAATATTGATAAACAACGAAGTTATTTCTGTCGAAACAAAGTGCCGCGGTTGCTGCATGATCAGTCGGTGGAGGTGGCTTAGCAAGGAGAATGATCGGAAATAAAAAATAAAAGAATGTATTTTTGGTATAAATAATAAAACTTTTTAATGGCTGGGTATTTTTTGGGGGTTTTGAAAATTACTGAAATCGCAAGCTGTAGAAGAAAATGCTATTTTCGACGAAAAAAAACTTTAACGTATTCATTTTCTGAACCCTAATATTTAACAATTAAGCGACTTTCGTCTCTAATCAAGTACAAGTACATCCCGACATACTGGTAGAATTTCAAGCCAAGTACCCGAATTTTTAACGAAAAATTACAACTCTAAAAATCGTCGC
This sequence comes from Ophion costatus, assembly GCA_951751655.1. Classification (NCBI taxonomy): domain Eukaryota; kingdom Metazoa; phylum Arthropoda; class Insecta; order Hymenoptera; family Ichneumonidae; genus Ophion; species Ophion costatus. The sequence goes on along the minus strand of OX632356.1, from coordinate 13,793,021 downwards.
ACTCATACGGCGCTTTACCGAACTTTCAACGAACGTTTGTGACTTTAAAAATCGTCTTATTTATGCGGCACTTTATGGAGATGGCGCGCTGGCTACATTTCTGTGTCATAATTTCTACACTAATTAACTGTAGATACCTTATATAAAGTCCTCACACGTATGAACAAAATATAAAGATTCCGTAACGACAATAAAAGCGGGGGTTCTCACCGAATGTTTGAAGAAAAATATTAACGGTTTACACCTAGTTCGCGGCCGGAAAAAAATTGGTGTTTTCATGATTTTTTTTTTTGGGAAATGGGTGCAGGTTTTCTAACTTTTTTTTCATAGTAAAGGGTATCATTTCAAGTATCTTTGACAATTTTTTAATTGGGGGATATTTACAAACGTCGGAGATACAGTAAATTGCACAGGCTGCGGTGCAAAAAAGATCCTTCGCGGTGACCACCCTTGCTCGGGAACAAATCATCTGAAATAAATAAATCAAATTCAATAAAATAATGTTTTTGGAACAATGCTCGCCGATCCACAGTGGTCGTCGACAGTTCGGTGAAAAAAAAAAAAATTTCTTGATATAAAAAAAAGCATGCGATTTTTGAGATATTTTGGTCACCGATTCTGAAATACTCTTTCCGAGAAAAACGCGTTTAACGTTTTACGTCGGGTGCATACGTAGGTTGGCCGGACCTACCGGTGAACGCGTATAACTACCCCAATTATCAACGGACCGACTTGGCATTGTCAGAGAATATTATTGAAAGGATATATATGAAAATCCGATATATATGGATATATATGGAAAGAATATATATGAAAATCCGTCGGAAATGAGAAATCTATTTTTTCAAAAATTCCAACGAGGTGTAACCTCTTAATAACAAAATTTCGAAAAATGTGACTAGCAGAAGAATTTTCGTAGCCGCGACTTTTTAGAGAATAAGTAAAAATCATAAATGGCTAAATCCAATAAATCTACGCGAAATCTTTGATTCCAGTTCATTGTTCCATACAGAAATTGATTGTGACTTATTGTTACTAAGCGCCACTGTAATTTACCAATAATTCAGGACAGTCTGCCTTATGCCTCCACAAAACACGGTCCTCCACGAAAGGAATACATTAATCATTTGTTTTGAAGAAATAAATGAACATTTGAACAATCATCTGGTCATACGATAGAAAATGTTTGAAACTATGCTCTGTCCGATTTTCAGGCTATTCGGACGAATCGATTTTAAGATACGACTCACAGCATTCCACATAAAATAGTTTCGAAATAAACGCGAGCGAAAAAAGTGCGATTCCTGACAGGGTGGTTTGCCTCGGCAAAAATCGTCATAACTCGGTTAATTTTTAGAATTTCAAGAAAAATTTTGTTGTAAAATAAGGTCAACACCTGAGACTATAAAAATATGTAATAAAAAATGGTTTTTGAAAATTTATTTTAAGCTTATGTGGACCCCTTAACGCCGCAACAATTATTAGCTATAGCAATGTTTTCCTCAAAGGTTACCCCACGAGCGATTCATTTTTTGAATGGTCGTGGCTTTCTCACAGAGGAAGTTGCGCGAGCAAAATTGAGCATCAAGGGAGCAATGCGCAAGTTTCTATTATACACGACGTTTCCAATCCATTACCCCAGAATAATTTATTATACTAATATTATATTTTTTGAAAATCCATAACTTTCCACAACCTTAACCCCTCACGTAGCTATAGGCGAATTCAATATCGAACACCCGTCGCTGATACTCCATTTATGTGAGAAAAAAATCATTGCTGTATCTAAAAATATTGGCGAACATTTACTCAATCTTTTTCATCCTGAAAAATCAGGGTTTCGTGAAATTTGAACCCTTTCGAAAACTTTTTCAAAATCTTATTCCCATCATGCGGCGCGTATAAAAAGTCTGAAAGTTTACTGCCCTTTGCGGAAAAGTCAAAAAGCAAATGAAATCTGAACTGACATTTGCCTAATACAGTGATTTAGTTGTATCGTTCGTCTAAAAACTGCATTCTGGTATTTATCAAAGTATGAGGGCGAACAATAAAATTCCTACCTACATACAGAGTGCCCCAAATGTCACGCAACACTTAACTTGCGTGGCTTATGCATATTATTGCGTGACATTTGGCACACCCTGTACATACATACATTCAGGAATTTCACATGGAAGTAATTTTTAGATATTTTGAAATATTTGAAGGCGTTACGCCCACTTGTAGCGCAAAAAAAGGCTTTTTTCATGAATTTTTTTAAAGAAAACTACAAAACTTTTTTAATCGATCAATATACCATCTTAAAGAACACATCTTGAAGAACTTACAGTAATTTTTTTATTGAAAAATATTACATTGTTTAGTGGCAAATGGGCGTCAATGAAATAATGTTTTTATATACACGGTTTGCGGTGACCAACATTGCGGCGAAGTGGATCATCTGAAAAAAAATGCGGATGGATTTAATCAAATATAAGTATAAACTAGTCTTTAATCGAAGGATTTTAAAAAATATTCATTTTTCACAAAATGGCGGACAGTCAAAGTTAATGGTTCGATTTTAACGAAAAAAACGGCCGTTTTTTGGCTATAAAACGGCCATTTTTTTCGAAAAAAAAATCGAATGATTGAAGACTACATTTTTATGTATTAAATAAGCCTCCAAAATTTCAAGAAGATGGGTTCATTAGTGCTCGAGTAATCTTGGTCACCGACTTCAGAAATGCCATTTTGCGAAAAACGCGCGCCAGACGGCAGACTAGCCGGTCGTTTACACAACGGATTCTTCTCTTTCAACGCTCATATCTCAGTCAAATTTGTTCGGATCGACTTGAAATTTTCAGGACATATTCTCAGATACTTATACTTCAAAAAATGCAATAAAAAAATCGATTTTTTCAAAATCGCAAGTGGGGCTAACCCCTTAAGTATACTTCCGTTAAAATGTCAGATTAATGACCAAACAAGCCCCTTCTATCAGAAAACAAAATGACTTCCGTTTTAACTAATTTCCATCTTCAATTGAAAAAATAATATATCGCATACTATGTTTTTTAATTAAGAATATAAATCTTTCTAAACGGAAGTTATAAATGTCATCCAAAATCTTTTGCCTTTTGTAGAATCATAGGGAATATTTCAATGTTTTAACAATTTTTCGATACTTTTTATTTAATGGAATTGAACGTCAGTTTTTCTTATATCGTGCGTTAACTTTCGATCTCATAAATGTATTCGTCGTTAATCAATAAACATTTCTCACCGACAAAATTTCGCCACAGTAATTCTTTGCTTTTTTTTTCATGAAAACTATCTTGAAAATATATCGCCAAAGTGAATATTTTTCGAGTTCTCATAGCCAAAATTTCTCCTACGATTCCGTTCGGACCGTCTTGAAGTATAGAAATTTACAATAATCGAAATATTAGGTAAATCATGTAACTAATAGATCACACGCAAACGTGCCAAATGTGAAAATTAGACATAAATTATTCGTTCGATAGTTTTGTGATACGATTTGATACGTTACCATGCATAAAAAATTACCGCGAATAACTACGAAGATGTTTCTAGTTTGTCTATTGTATCATCATTTGTTCCTCGCAATCGAGGAAAATGATAATATAACTGACACTAATGTAACAATCTTATCTGAAACGGCATTCGTTGTAGGAAGGACTATCCTTGTCATGATAGAACCACCATGCTGATTGCTCATGTGCAATAGAACGGAATAAGAAAAAAAATACTTGTCGGAAACTAGTGTAAAAAATTGTTCAACAGTTCCACGGCCATTTTTTTTCCAATTGGCAAACATCGTCAAAATCTTTAGTGATTCCTACGTATAAATGCATGGCTATTGAAAGAAATCATTTTTCAAGTTTTCTACCCATTTCGACCTACCTGGATGTACCTCGAGTATACCTCAAGTATATAACATGACAACCTTTGTCGCGAGCACTTACGTGCGTAGCTATAGAGTGTGTCTGTAAACTTTTAGGACATTGTACGTTACGGTGTAACAGTCCTCATGGCTATTTATCTACTCGAACTGGCCATCAATGGGACGCTTGCCGCAGATGTGGATTATTCTATCGTCAGGGACTATAACAATCTACCAAAGCTTCGTTCGAAACCTCGAGAAATTCGTGGCTTCAAGCCGCACTCGATGTCCACGGCCATTGGTTTTGGAAAACGTCAGAGCAATTCTTATCCATCGTCGGAGCCGAATGAACACGATGAGACCATCATGCATCCACCCACGGACTTTTCAAAAAGGCATATTTATATCTCTTTATCTATAGTCATATCGTATGACTATAGTCCAACCGTATAACGATATTAAGGGGGCGATACCTTTAGACGAGAAAAAATTGCTGATTTTCATGATTTTTTATAGAAAAGATTTCTTCACCTTCCTTTAGACCTAGGGTATGTTTTATTATTATCTTTGCCTGTTACATGGTATTATTTTGTTTGTTATTCATCTTGAAAAAATGGCGGAGGTGGGGCACGGTTTTCTAAACGGGTTGCAGCGGTTATTGTCAGACGGCGTGACAAAAGACGTTCTTTAAAGACAAAAAAGTCATGAAGATCAGCAAATTTTCCTCGTTTTAAGGTATCTTGTGCCCTTGATACCTGACCATATCCCTCAACTTTGGAGATTTATCTATGTAATCGATCTATTGTATACTCCTATTCAGATTTCCTATCGAGTGGTTCATTCGAGTGTTAAAAATAAGTCCCGAAACACCGTCCAAGGCAGAGACATCATTGTCCAACGAAGAAAACATTAGAAAATTGGCTATGCGACGTTATAAAAAGAAGAAAAACGACGATCCTTTGGATTACAACGAGTGAAACAAACACAAACTCATATGATAACCTTGGACTATATATGATAAATTATATTCATTCGAAATATTGTCTGAAACATTGCATTTAATAAAGATATCGTGTCTGCGCACGGCGATGTTTACTCTATTCTCTAAACTTCCCTCAACGTTTGTCTTTTCCACCGACCGCTTGTCATACGATACATTATCTGAACGTCTGCTGCTGACCGTGACTGAAATAAATCTTTGTTCACTTGAATTTGAAAAGAATAGCGGTTCAAGGCTGGGTTCCGGTGGGAGGTCAGTCAAGGCGTTGCATTTATGTGGCTCGTCAATAAATAATACTTTTTTTTGGGAATTTTTGTTGTTGAGAATAGTAAAAAAGCAACCGTGATAAGATTTGGAGAGTTTATTCTACGTATGTTGATGTATACAAAAAAAAAGTTTATGAAAATGGCCGCTCAGTCGTAGCTACACTAAGGGAGGAGTTTTTTTAGGCCCTCTGCGGGAGGAAGCACTAACGTTTTTAAAAATTAGATCCGCGCGTAGAAAAAAAGAAATTTCGTCATTTACATCAACTTTGCTAAAGACGTACACACGATTATTGAAAAATATGTTTTGTTTCGCAAGTTGGCATCACGTTACGGTATTCCTTTTACGAACCCGTATATTCAACAATTAATTGATTTTCGTCTATAATCAAGTAAAAATTCATACCAGTATACTGATAATATTTCAAGCCGAATTACCGAACTTTTAACGAAAGAAACTTTTAAAGATTCCGTAACGACAATAAAAACAGGGAGCTACTGATTGTTGACAGAAAATATTAATGATAAAACTTAGAAAAATGTGACTAGCGGAAGAATTAACGTAGCCGCGACTTTTCAGAGAAAATGTAAAAATCTACTAAATGTACACGAAATTTTTTATTCCAGCTTACCGTTGGGTATAATAACTGATTGTGATTTACTTTTATTGCGCGCCACTGTAATTTACCAATGATGCAGAAGGGGTATTTGCCCCCATAAAATACAGGCACCCGCGAAAGGAATACGTTTTGTTTTTTCGTGAAAAACAATCGACCCTAAGGGGGGCGGCGGGGGAGATGTCTTCAGGCGAGGAAAAATTGCTGATTTTTATGTTTTTTTTTCTCAAAGGAAAGATTTTCCCATAATTTTTTTAACTCACGGTATGTTTTATTACTATTTTTTGCTGCTACATGGTATTTTCATTTAATAATCTTTAAAAATGGCGGAGGTATGGCACGGTTTTCTGAACGGGCTGTGGGGGATGTTGTCAGACGGCGTGACACGTAGCGTCGGCGGGATTAATTCGAAAAAAACCAACGAACATTTTTCTATCATCAACACTCATACGCAGAATATGAACCAAGAATAAGTGAGAAATGTTGGAAATCGATCAAATGGTAGGGGAGGCTGGGGTCAATTGGAACGTTTTTGAGAAAATCGGTTAGTGTGACTTTATTTCATACCTTATCTGTTTGGTAATGGGCTTTAGTTACAGCTAGATTATCTGACTATATGATAGCATTATTGATTTTACTTCGAATATGTCCTGAACTTAGGTAGCAGCTATTTAGATACTCTTGGAAAACGTTTCATTTGACCCTGTGATGTTTCTACTTAACCTACTGTGATGTTTCTACTGTTAAAGATGAGTGTGAAGTAAAAAGTATGTTCGTTGTGAATGAAATACACTTTCAATTGAAATAATTGGTTTTATTGCTTTTCATTCCAGTTGTGGTATCGCCGAAGGCATATTGAGGTTCTTCAACATTATTTTACTTACCTAGTTTCAATTTACTCAAGTTTCAATTTACTCAGAGAATAGTTTTCGTTACTAGCGAGCCGCTCAATGAGATCAACATAGAGACAAATTTACTTTATATTAATATTTTGTCTCATATGAATTCAACCTAACATTTATAAAGCAATCAATAATGACCTGTTGGTCCAAAGACAATTCTAATATAAAAATTTATCAAACTCACAAGTTTTTGTTTGTTAATGACTATCAGTGAGAGCAGAGATCAGTATTTCTTACTACCGAGCTATTCAGTGAGATCGACTTATTTAAAAACAACAATATTAAAAGTTTTTTATCTAATATTTGTTAACTTCTAAGAAATCAAGGAGGACCTATTGGTCCAAACACTCAAATATGAACATTATTCGGATTCAGAATTATGGCACAAATAGATCAGATCGCCTGCCGTGCAAACTTCGTGCGCCCACAGCCTGCAGCCAGCCTTCTCCTGGCCTGCTGTGGGCGTAACTTTCCACACGAATTAAACATAAGTGAATTTAAGATTTATCATCTGTAGAAACCTCTTCATTTTGACGTTTTTTCTTGTTATTGCGCTTTTCTTTATTTTTTCCCCCGAGGTTCTTTTTCACTCTCTTCGTCTGTTTTCTGCGGTCTTTTTCTTCATACAGTGAATGTGCTTTTCATCCTGTAAAGAAAGGACCTTTGTGATGAGGTATTTGTCAATGAATATTTTATCTGTCTATCTGGGTTGTTTATTAAAGAAAAAACTGTGTTTCCAAAAGAACTGCTATTTTTTTGCAAATTATAAAACCGTTTATGGCTTCATTGAAAAAAGCATGTATGTCTACCTAAAGTGGGGTCCTAGAAGGGATCTCGAACCACTCGTAGTTCTGAAATTTCCAAAAAGTTGACATTATTGAAATTCCCAAAAGTCGACTGGAATTCCCAAAAGTCGACATTATTTATCAACGGCCAAAAAAGCGATTAACGAACTTCTTGTGAATTGACAGCTATTTCTCGGAAACTGTTTGAACCGCTTGATGGGTGGCGGAAAGTAAATGGATTTACACAAGATTCGAAGCCTCCAATATTTCTTTAACCTTCTACGCAAAAGCAATCTTCAACTATCAGGCTCAGGATGATGAGTAAACAAGTCGGCAGGCAAAAGTCGGACACCGCATCGTCATTGTTCTTTGCATCTTTTAATAATAGTTCGATCTGTGGGAATGCTGGAATGTGGTAATATATTGCTTCTTCGATAACGCATGATATGGTCAGACGGAATAATGGGAAGTCATCGAAGTGTTTATTCTTTGGAAAGCAGCGATGATATGTCTGAATACTAATAAGAGTGTCCATTGGATGACCGCCTTTCCATTAATCAAATAAGTCATCATTCTCGATCTGTGAATCTTCGTAAATTCATCGTCTTTGGAAATTTGTCTTGCAGTGGGAAAATTTGAATAATAATATAGTTCATCCTTTGAAAAGATAATCCAGAGGACCAAGTACTTCATTATACATTCGTCTCACTCAACGGACTGCTATAATGGTAAATTGATACTTACGCTGGAAATAAAAACCAAAGTCAGCTGTAATACCGATTTGTTATTATTCGAATAACAGCTGACAAATAAAAGTTTGAACTGGACAAATATATTTATTTTAGATCAACTTCCAGAACGCGATTTCCAGCTGAAAAGCAGACGGGAATCCTGTAAATACTTTTAACATAATAGCGGTATTTTAAAACTCATAACGTCCAGTTGCATATTCTTGATCATTGTATCGGACTGAAATTTGGATAATCATACATAGAAGTTGTAAAATAAAAATCTGGTGATAATATACACCGACGTTATATACTCAAGCTTTTGATTTCTTTATTCATGTATTTCGACATATTTCATATATATGTATATATATATATATATATACGTGCCTTTAAACATCTATGTAGAGAGGTGAGTTTTTCTGCTACAGAGACGATTCTTTAAAAAGATATTTCTTTTCATCTCGAAACTATAAAGTTCCGGTGAAGCGTACCTCAGCAAAATAAAGCGACATTTATTTAGTACTTTGTCTATTTGCAACAACACACGTGTGATTTGCTTGACGTTGATTTTTCCGTAAACACTGAACACAATATTCCATATAATTTAGACAGCTATACTAAGATCGTTCTTAGTCCAATTTTATTCATAGACTGCCGTTTTTCGTTTCCGCTTAGTACTCTAAAAAATATTACAGGGTCCAGTGCATTGCAATTGTAAGTAAATTTTATAATTACGCCGCAGCGATATGCAACTGCGATCTTTTTCATATAAAGAATTTGTTTTTATCAATTAAGATCGTCGAAACGCAAACAATTGCCAATTTGTATGTTGCATACTTTACTTTCTCCTAGGCTCGAGTAACAGTGGTGTAAGTATCCGTACGTATACACGGTATTTATTATAACAAATAATACGCCAGCTTAGACCGATATGAGATATAGAATCGATTTAGTGAGCGTATCAAAAGTATCATGATTTTCCATATTCGAATTTCGACTCAGCGACAATTCGAATGAATATCGTTCACTGTCTCGAATTACGGCAGATTATTAACTATCTTACAAGTGTATGAAAAAGCATCTAGAGATAAGGAGGTGCGAGATTGTATCACAGAAATGCAAAATTTTCTTAAATTTCATTCTCCTTTCAACTTACTTTGTATTTACCCTCTTGCACATCTTTAGCAATAGCAATATGCTTTTTTTCGCTAATATTATGTTCATTCGTTGAGCACGACAGGTATTCTCTACTTTTTTTCCAGTTTTTCGCAACACCAATGCATGAGGCACAAGGCACATTTAAGTTATATAGGCATAATTTATTTATATATGTACACATGTATTGTTAGACTTTCGGAAGAAATTGTGGATCGTTAAAAGAAAAATAGTTGTCGCTCGATGTAGTGTGTTTGTTTTTTTGTTTTCTAGCGCATTTATATATGTATACTGTTTTCTTTATCACTGCAGAGCAGTCGCATGAAAACAGTCGCAACGATCGATATACAGAGTGTCCGTCGTTATACATAAAAAGAATTTCCTAAAAAATACTTATGTTGCCGGCGGACATTTCGTGGCGATCCGAATACAAAATTGTCGTTCGGCTTACGAGATCTGAAAAATATAACGATTCCTTCTAATTGAAACACATAGACTGTGTTTCTCCTCAAAATACATGATTTTAAACTGAATCTAACTACTTAAAAAATAACGTCTTTGCGACGAAGAACTCGGAAATGGAGGACACTGGAGAAAATGTCCATTATATAAGATCCCACTGACCAGGGGAGGGCCAGACGTTCGGGACTTCGATTTTCTGTAAATTTTGTACAATGGTAAAGATTCATTAGGGTCTCTCAAAAATCTTCGCAAGATTTCCCATTCGTTTTAAGAAGAAAAAAATATTTAATGAATAAAATTGATACGACATGATTGCAGAATAATATAAAAAGAAATGGGTTAAGGAGGCTGAATCGGTCCAGTTGACTCAAATGCCGGTTTATGCATTTTTTTTCAATGGAATAAAACAAATGCATACTACTCTACATTTGTTCTGTAGATGCCAATTTTTCATAAAATATATAATTAAAGGGCAAAATTATCCCTTTTTATAGGTTTATTGCGTAAAACAGAAAAACTTTTGTGGTACTACCAGTTGAAAAAAGTATAACATTATCGCCGACTATTATGAAAAAACTGCGTCAATGAATGTTCTATACAACTCAGAATGAAGTTTTGAGTCATTTAGAATATGCCTATTTTAGTTTATATCACGAGATTATTTAGTATTGCCATTAATCACGAAATACGGCAACCTAGCAGGCATTGAGGTTGGCAGGCAGCAAAGCTCTTCATTCGTCAGCCAAGATTCGTAATTTTTCGTCGAACGTGATAGTTCAATATTGAATATATATAGTTTACGATGGGCAAGATGGGTTTTTTTCTCGTAATGTGTACATAGGGTTTAGTTTGGGTTAATCCGTCGTTAGAAATGGTTTAACTGGATGCTAAATAGCCAAAAAATTACATCAACCGTAGCGTGAACGTCTTGCCCACCTAACTGCACGTAAAATTACATACATTAACCTATTTTTTAGCTTTGATCTTGTTTTATGGTGGCCTTCTTTTTATTCGTAAAAATTCAGTATCGTTTAGACAATACATACATATATATGTATATATATTTTCTTCTTCAAATCTTGGATGTGACTAACGCTCCCATCTCCTTAGATTGACAAAAAGTCGTCCAAACGAGACTCGTCCAAGCAATCCCTCCCGCGTTTATTCATCTGCCCGCTACCTCACCGACGGTTCGTGCCAGCATCCGAAACGAACCAGTATAAATCCTGTTTACGCAACCTTTTCCCTCGTTTGCTCAGAAACGGTCGAGTGACCAAATTAACGGGTTTCATAGTTCATGGTCATAATGGACCCCGACAACTGTGTAAAGTGTAAAGACAATCGGTATCCCAAACATCTGGCCCTTTGAGGTGACTTTGTCGCCGAGTACAATGGATATAGTATACAATAACACTCAGATTTACGTAACTAACTGATTCCGTAAATCTTCACGTTGCACGCATTTGACGCGTATTAAAATGTTAAATTACAACACATATTATTTTATAAAAAAGAAACATCATGCAGTACTGACACTCATAAAAGTTATAATATGACAAAGTACATCCGAGTATATTGAAAAAAAAAAGAAACTGAAGACAAATGAGAAAAAACTGAGTGTAAATCCATTTTTAAATTTAAAACAATAACGCTGTCCGAGGGTTAAGGGGAGGAGAGATACCTTTAGGCGAGAAGAAAAATTGCTAATTTTTATTATTTTTTTTTCAAAGATAAGATTTCTTCACCATTTTTTCGACTTGCGGTATGTTGTATTATTACTTGTGGCTGTTACATAATATTTTTCTATCAATCTTTAAAAATGGCAGAGGTTTGGCACGGTCTTCTAGATTGCATTTTTAAAACTGGCGTGACCGGCGTATAGCTAAAAAAAAATAATCGACCGGTTCTCATGAATTTCGTAAAAATATTTTTAACCTTATTGTCTGAAAGAGGATCCTAAATGTTTGTGGAATTTTTTAAAAGTATTTTTTTAAATTGCATTCATTTTGTTTTTTCGGAAAATTTAATCCTTTTGTTTCAAAGCGTATGATTTCATCGGTTTTCATGTTTTTCACTTTCTCTTGGTTCATATTCTGCATATGGGGGTTAATGAAAGAAAAATCTTTGCCGGTTTTTTCAGGTTAATCCTGCCGACATTACCCTTACAAAAACATACCCAGTCTCCAAAATGGAGAAGAAATCTTCCCTTTAAAAAAATCATGAAAATCAACAATTTTTTCCTCGCCTAAAGGTACCGCCTTCATTAATTCCTACGACCTACGTGTTTCCCACGTTAAAAAGTAATTTTTTTTACCCCTTCGCGGTCCCCCGTTCACAATGACCCCAGCCATGTTTCAAACGATCGTCCCGTTGACCGTATCGTTCCGACTGACTCATAAAAATGCAGGACACTAGCTTGAACATTGAAGAATGTGGCATTCTCAGACTTATATTTTTATCGAATTTTAAAATGACGAAAACAAAAATCAACCAGGGGTCAATGCGTAAAAACGCTCTTTTTTCACGAAAAAATCATAACTCTTGCAATATTCCATTTTGTTCCATAAAATTTTAGGGTGATACTCCTGAGATATGATAGTTTAAGGGAAAAAATAGCTCCATAGTGGGAAATAGCCGAAGAAAGAAACAGCTCCACGTCCGATCGTAGTTTTATTTACAAAGGGTGCGCCAAAGCACCGTTAGAAGGCAGACCAGTCGCCTTGGCCGCCAACAACTTATAGTAGTAATTTTGGCTTAAAGTTGCGCTTGGGGTCATTTTGACCCCGGGTGACCGCGGAGAGTTAAGCTACCATATGACAAACCTAAACCCATATGTTCCGATTAAAGAATATTAGGGTTACCATGGGATGCAGATTTTGTAGGAGGTGTTGATAATGTTTATTCAGATAATGCAACAAAGGAGCCTTGCAAAATCGTAAGTCTTTTGTAGGAAACATTTTTTTGTACGCTTCCATTGTCGCAACTGATTTGGAATGTGTGTTTGTAATAAGACACTCTGTATAATCTCTCACTATGAAGTGCGACAAAGGCGTTTTTCCTAATGGATATACGAAGACAAGTATCACAACGTCACTCATCTCCTTATCTAACTCTGTTCTCTCTTACGCGAAATTTTGTGAATTTCGACCTTTGTTTTAAAATTATATGCTCGTTTTATCATGTACAAAGCATGTTTATAGAATTGGAGAAACAGATTAGAATGCGACACTTGATGGTAGCGTCCTGGATGTAATTATAGTTCTCGAATCTGAAATAATGACAACAAATTATTGGCTTCTCTTGATTTTAAGTTTTCGTTTTGTAAAAACAACAACGGGGACCATTCGACTGTTTTTAAGGTTGGACACCACTGTGGTGAGCAAAAAATGGATTTCTTTTTGCATTTTCTCAAAGTATACATATTAGGGTGGCACAATTTTGAGCTCTATTTTTTCCCTTTTTTCACCACTCAATTATCTTCTTTAAAGAAAAAAAATAGTCGCCCAAGCTGCGAGCGGTCAAAAAATATTTAGAGGTCACTCAAGCCTTCCAAAAATTCAAATTTTTCATTAAAAAAAAACGATTTTTTTTTCGTCCACTTCTTACCCATGAATTTGCTTTGTAGTTTTTAAATTAACCTCGTGAAAGCTCTAGCCGGCCAATAAGCATTTGCTGTTGTGGTTGCTCAAGGTTTTCGGAATTCACAATTTCCGCCAAAAAACAAAACTCGCATGCATTATAATGCCTTGTAGCCTAACAACAAAATAAACGGCGAGTGTTACATTTTCTGAATAATTTATTATAATCATTTATCACAAACACCAATTAGATTATATGTGTTATTATGTCTTTTGTATTATGGCGTCGCTCGTCACAGAGTACAGCTACGATTGGTGCGCAGTTTGACTAACGATACCAACTGAGGGACGCATTACGATGCGCGGGGAACAATGGCCGTTTCAGTTTTACGAATGAAACGACCTATACATTTTTTTATGGACAAGAGCTTTAAATAATTATGTTATGGGAATAAAGATTCTAATTCTTGGGTTAGAGGAGCGAGGTAAATTTGATAAATTTGTTTCTGAAGAAAAAATGACTAATTGTTTTGAAAATTTTGCAGAGCGTCAAATTGACGAATGAAACGAGTGAAAAAAATTGGGGAAAATTCGGCATTTCGAAGCTTTTGAGCGACCACTAAATGTTCATTGCCCGGCTAGAGCTTTAGCGGGGCCACTTAAAAAATTATAAAGCGTCAAATTCGTGGGTGAGAAGTGAAAGAAACAAAATTGTCTTTTTTATGAAAATTTCAATTTTTCGGAGGCTTGGGCGACCTCTAAATATTTTTTGACCGCTCGCAACTTCCGTGACATATTTTTTTTTTCAAAGATGATAATTGGATACTGAGAAAAAGGGGAAAAAATATAGCACCAAATTGTGCCACCGTAATACATATTGGAGAATATATTTAAAAAAATTCGAGTTGATATATTGATGTAAACGGTGTCTCAAAATGACCTGACATTTTAAATTGCGCGCCATTTTACCACGTTTTTATGAACTCGCATTGCTTGTTGTCTGTTTGTCTGTTTGGTACAAATTTTGTAATCGATTTTCAACTACCTTCCGGTTGAGCTAGTGCCTTGAAACTTTGAACATAGATCAGACCTGGATGACAGACAAATAAACAGACAGGCAAGTCTGTCACAGAGAGAGAAAAAGAGAACAAAATGTGAATAAAAACAATCATATTAATAGTAAATAGTGCATTAGTGACGATTTCTGGGATAGTTCAATGGAGACATGGTCAAGGAGGCAGCCCCCCAACGCAAGCAACGTCTAGAGAAGAAGAAGGAAAACTTCAAACCCAGAAGACTAAATAGCAGAAAATAAAATGATTTAAATAAAAATATTTTAAACCACGTTTTTAAAACGGACCAAAAAGTATAAAATAATTCTCCTAGTCCCATACAGATTTATCACCCAATACAGACTCCAAACCGCATATAGATTGTCCTGAAAATTTGTGATTGTCAATTTTTAATAGCTATGAAAATACTTGTACGATTTGAGGGTAGATATACACCTAGGAGCCGGAAAAAGAGGTCATTTTTATAAATATTTTCAAGGAAAACTACTTGAAATTTCGGATTGGGGTTTTAATTATCTAAAAGTATATACATTCAAAAATATGTTTAATTTTCTTTATTTAAAAATATCAAAAATATACAAGGATATTGTATGATCCTTGGAGCGTCGTAAAAAAATCGGTACCCAAAACTTCTCGAAAACCAATGAACCGATTGCCTTGAGGTTTTTTGTGGTTATTCTATACACCATTATCTAGTACTTGTGATAGGATTTTTTTTCCATTCCTTAGTTTTTGTTTTATAGGCAAAATAATAATCAATTTTTGGCCCAAAAATCACTATTTCTGTTCAAACGTCCGCTATTTTGTCATAAATCGATATTTTCAAAATCGGCTATGACAAGTACTAGATAATGGTGTATAGAATAACCACAAAAAACGTCAAGGCAATCGGTTCATTGGTTTTCGAGAAATTTTGGGTACCGATTTTTTTACGACGCTCCAAGAATCATACAATATCCTTGTATATTTTTGATATTTTTAAATAAAGAAAAATAAACATATTTTTGAATGTATATACTTTTAGATAATTAAAACCCCAATCCGAAATTTCAAATAGTTTTCCATGCAAAAATTCACAAAAATGACCTTTTCTCCGGCTCCTAGGTGTATATCTGCCCTTAAAATGAAAAATATGGGGCACATGCATAGATAATAGTAAGGAGTGTAGGGAGTAGCTGTCGTTGATAAAACACACAACAGTGCATATCATTTGCAGTGTAATAAAATTGTTAGTGACTTAGGTGAACTGTTCACGCACATCAACTATCTATTGCACGCGCATCACGTTTTTCGTTTTAAATCTTACACGTATTTTCATAGTTCACTAAAAATCCACAATCACAAACTTTCAGGACAATCTGTATGCCGTTAGGAATTTGTATTGGGTTGTAAATCTGTATGGGGCTAGGAGAAATTATTTTATACTTTCGGGTCCGTTTTAAAAACGGGATTAATTTTTTTTTACATAGTTGTTATGTGGCGAAAATAGAGTATTAATCTTTGACAACTGGCATCAGGAAGTATTGAGAGTCATGGAGTCGATCGAGCAACGCATAGAAATTGTTATTTGCTGTATTGTTACTGCATAGTTACTGCAGACGGTGTTTCATGGTCGTGTTATCGCTCACCGCGGCGATATGAGTTGACCACCAAGATCGTGCGATTTTACGCCATTGGACTTTTTTCTTTGGGTTTTTTAAAATGGAAAAGCGTATACCTATAATCCACAGACCATTTCGGAGCTCGAGGAAGCAATTGGACGCACCATTAATGAAATTAGTCCGTAATCATGCTATTTTTTTTTAAATTTCGTCATAAGCGTGACCGTTTGCAAACGGGGACGAGGGGGTCATTTATTGGATTTGTGTTCCACACATAGCCTCCATGTTTGTACCTTACGTTAAAATAAAAATATTCGTAGGTTTCAAATAAATAATACGGTTTATTAATAAATTTAAATCTCAGGTTCTTTTGAGACACTCTATATTTGTAAGTTAATATATTGATTGAACTTTCAATCGCGTTTTTCTCGAAACGACTTCTCTCAACATGGCGGGATTCTCTAGGTATAATCGTCCGAATTGCAATTTCGGAAAACCAAAATTTTCGTGATTGTGGTAGCTCTTGTTGTACGTAGGCTTTTTTTCTAAATTTAGTATTTTTAAGCCCTCGAATATAAGTAAAAACGTCCCCAAAATTACACTTCCTTTTTTGACCACCCGCCATTTTTTGATTTTTCCCCCGAAAAACGACAACGTACAACGAGCACTACATTTATATAAATATTATAATACTTTTTATATTTATTTTCCAGACCAACCAGTTATCGATCCATCCGTTGGACGACATTTGTTATACAGAGACTCCATTATACATCAATAACGTGGTTAATTTTGACTTTTTTAAAATAAAAATTTACACGAACTAAGTTCAATGTATGCTTTATAAGATGGGTGGCCAGCCTTTTCAGCAGGCCAAATTTCAGAAATAACATTTCCCATATTCCCATAATAATGTTATATGATACAAACGCCACACGATGTAATGTTCTCTTAGTAATGTCTACAATAAAAATTAATATTTATGTTTATTTGACCCAGCTCTGCGGGCCACAACACGACCCCCGGCGGGCCGCGAATTGGCCACCCATGCTTTAAGACATATATACCATTCTTCCAAATCCCAAGTAAATAATCTAGTGAACAAAAAATCGGCAAAACTATCGTTGTTCGGCTCGTCACAGTGGTGGCCGCCCTTAGGCGCGGCAAAAATTTGCTGATTTTCATGATTCTTTTCAAGGAAAGATTTCTTCACCATTTTTGAAACTGTGGGTACCGTTTTATTACTACTTTGAGCTGTTAAGTGGAATTTTTTTTATTAATCTTTGAAAATGACGTATGTATGGCACGGTCTTCTAAAGTGCATATTCGGAATTAGCAGGACGTATAGCCAAAAATCTAATCGACCTATTCTGATGAAATTTGGTATAACCCTTTCTAACCTTATTGTCTAAAACATGACCCCAAATGTTTTCGAAAATAAAAAAGTATGTTTTTATTGCAACATGTAGCCATTTTCTTCGGAAAATTCAACCTTTTTTTTGCAAAGCGTACCGTTTCATGGATTTTCAATATTTCTCCCTTTTCTTGATTCATATTCTGCATATAAGTGTTAACGAAAGAAAAATCATCGTTGATTTTTTTTTCGATTAATCCTGCCGACGCTACGTGTCGCGCCGTCTAATAATATCAGCCGCAACCCGAAGAAGACCGTACCAATATTTCCGCAATTTCAAAAGATTACTACAAAATAAATACCATGTAACAGCAAAAAGTAGTAGTAAAACAGACCCTAAGTCTAGAAAATGGTAATGAGATCTATCATTCTTAAAAAAAAGAATGAGAATATGTAATTTTTTCCTCGCCTAAAGTCATTTTTCCCCTTAACACTCATCCGGAAAATCGTCATATTTTCTTCTGACCGTAAGCTTAAAGAGACGAATTTACTAACGGATTCCGCGACGCAATGACGCCGACGGTGGTCGCAACACCATTGTTAATTTGTTTCTCCAAGTGTACTTATTAATTTCCTACGGAGGACAAGCGTCATTAAAAACCGACGGGAAGATTCGCGAAGAAATTTAACGGAACCACTCTGCGGGCTACCACGGAATACGGCTCGGCTTCAAGTGATCTCGACGAATTCGCGAAAAAAAAACGGAAGTAGTAGGCAGGCCTCTAACGAAAAGGATGAAAATTCCATATTCGCATGCTCGCTAAAATTGTCATTCCTATATTTTCGTTCTTCGTCTAACCTAGACCAGTTGCTATTAGTGCGTGTATGGCTAGAGGGCTTTACGTTATTGAGGGTATGTTTCAGGTTTCCACACATATCCGGGCAGCGTTCTACAGGTTAGTGCATTACTTGTAATCGATCGATATCGTACTCTTCCATGACAATAATTTCGAGCATATGATCGTTGAGTCTCGTTATCGAGCAAGCGAGTCGTGGGACTTTGGGCTACGATGAGAAACGATGCGCATCCTGATGAAAACCATTAGAATCGGAACCACCGCCAGTCTGGTTCGAGGAGCCGCTGCTCGCACGGCATACTTTTCTCTTCTCGCCCATCATCATTCTTTTCGTTATTTTGCACGGTCTAAGCGCCTTTATTAACGTGGCCCTATCGTCGTCGACGGTCTGGGTGGATCGAACTCGGGTGTCCTCGTCCGTAATTGTCTCGTCCCAAACGTCCTTCTCCTGTATGTCCTTTGTTGTTTCGTTACGATTTTTTTTCTCGTCTGCAACACGTCATGCCCCAGAGCTCTTCTTATTCGATAACCGTTCCTTATCAAAGGGGGAGAGGGGGGTGGTGCGGGGGTAAACTAATTAAAGTATAATTGTATCATTATTTCAATCTCTTACCTTGACGCCTATTAATGGAGTCTATTCTACATCTCTATACCCTTTTCTTCTAAACGTGCCTTCTAATTTTATACCATGGCTAAATCGGAGACTATCTACTCGTGCTCATCAAGATACGAGGTCGCACGCGCATTTGGCATGTGTTTAACAGTGGCTCCGACCAACTATGCTTATTCACCTTATTACATTATAAATTCTTTGTCATATACTGCATGCACCCTCTAAACTTTAAATCGATCGTCAACACCGTTTCTGTAAAACTTACAATTAACAAAAAAAAAGATGCCTACGCCTATCGCTGAGTGGCAGTTTTACGCACGAAACAGTTTGAAAAAATGTTTAAAATGTTATGAAAAACTGTTAAATCACTCATAAGGACACCGTTTCCGGTGTCCCTCCTCCGATTTCGTTCATTTTCGGATATGGTATCCTTTATCAAAATCTAAGGGACACGTTTTTTTTATCCACGGAAAAACAGTACCGAGGGGTGAAACTCACCCTCAAAGTTGGGCACCCTCCGAGTGACTTTTGCAGTTTCGCATTGTTCGAATCAAGATATTCGAATGAAACCAATTCGAGAACAATGCTTATGACGAATAATTAAAAATTCCCCTTTTCCAGTTCCAAGGGGGTGAATAGGGGTGAATTTATAGGGGTTGAAAGTAAAAATTGCGTGCAACTCGAAACTTTTCTGTTTCATCTTGATGCATTCGAAAGACCTCGAAAAATGAGAAGATATGGGTTTCTACGTTTTTCGAAAAAAATTCTTTTTTTATCTGCGGAAAAACAGTTTTAAGGGGTGACGCTCACCCGCAAAGTTGGACACCCGCCGAGTGACTTTTGCAGTTTCGCATAGTTCCAATCAAGATATTCGAATAAAACCAATTCGACGACAATGGTTTTGGCGAATAATGAAAAATGCGCCTTTTCCAGTTTCGAGGGGTTGAATAGGGGACAATTTATAGGGATTGACAGTGAAAAAAAATCGTGTTACTCGAAAAATTTTTTGTCATCTCGATGAAATGAATTTCATTAGAAAGCGATCGAAAAAGTAGAACATACGGGTTATCGAGTTAAAAAACGCCTATTGTGGGTTTACGGGGGAGGGGGGGGCTACGGTCCGCCCCCCTCATTTTCATCATTTTTTAATATGTTATTCTTCATTAAAATTAGACAGACGCGTATTTTTTTTATCGGCGGCAGAACAGTTTTGAGGCGTGAAACTCGTTATCAAAGCGACTTTTGCAGTTTTACACATTTTCCGTCAAGATAGTCGAATGAAAAAAATTCGAGGATAATGCTTATAGCGAATAATGAAAAATGAGCTTCCGTCAATTCCGAGGGGATGAATTGTTAAAAATGTATAGGGGTTGAAAGTCGAAAAATTTGTAAAAATCGATTTATTCTTCATTCCAACGAAAGCATCTGAATTTAAGACAGTTATATAACGTAAGAGATACCTGCTCTCGAATTTTCCGGAAAAACATCGTCCACGGACGAACTACCCTTATATGATACAATGGCCAGTTTCCCGATCCGATTTTGTTCCGTTTGATCGATGGTGTTTTCCATCGAAATTTAGGTGTCGCAAGTGGTTGAATCTTTGATTCGTCAATCAGTTCTAGCACCACCAAAATATTGTGAGAATAGAGAACTGCAAAAATATGCGCGCGTATAAGAAATCCCGCCAAAAGGCGGTCTGAAAATAAGGATGGATTTTTTAGGAAATACAATCAAATGTTCTTCTAACCATTAAGATCGTTAAGGCCTTAGGCTACAATAACGGGTATAAAATCATGTGCGAATTTAATAATTTTTTTTAGTATGAAAAAGTGATTCACTCGTAAAATTAATTACACATCTATTCAGTATGAATATCAAGCTGATGGAATTTTTTTTTTCGATGTAGAAAATGGCCGACTACTCGACACTTCTCGAAACAGCTTTCTTCCGAATAGCGTGACAAATAACTTCAACAATTTTAACTCGATTTACTTAAAATTTAAAAGTTATGTTCCTTATTGCATTTCGCGGAGAAGTACGTACGAAATTTCTGATTAATCGAAAACTTTCCATTTTATGAGCAGTTTATGAGCAGTTATAACGAAATTTTTCACTGAAAATTCATTTCTTAAGTCCAAATACCTACAACTTTTGAATAAAACAATATTTTTTAAATTCCGTACGTATTTCTCTAGGTATTTTAATGTAGATTGACGAGAATTTTTGTTTTTCGTTCTAGGTAAAAATTGTGGATGCTAAAAGTCACGCCACGAAGCTCCTAAAAAAAAGATAACAAAAGAACATATTAGTAGTCGGTCATTTTGTACATCGAAAGAAAAAAATATATTTTTTCTAACAACTTGATATCCATGCTAAATAGATGTGTAATTACTTATATAAGTGAACCACTTTTTCATACGAAAAACATTGTTAAATTTGCACATGATTTTATACCCGTTACTGTGGCCTAAGGCCTTAATCGTCAGATGAAAACAGCTTCATAATACTACAAAATAATACGATTTGAATGGAATCTCGGTTCCGCACGTGTAGATACACGGAGGCGTTATTCTCCGGTAACAAAAGATTTTCGAAGAAACGTAAAACGGTATACCTCTACAAGCTTCGTCGTATTTTCGAATGCAAATAAATTCATAATGATATAACGGATCCTATTTACAGTAGAAAATTGGTAACCTCCTACCCCGCATAGGATTCTAGAAATGTATACCGTTAAAATAGGAATACGTCTATCTTACATCAGTGGCCATGAGATTGAACGATTTGCATCACGTAAATTTCGATGAAAAACACCATCGATTAAACGGAACCAAATCGGATGGGGACACCAGAAACGGTTTCCTATTTACTGCATTATGGCATTAATGACGAAATTGTCATAATGTACTGAGTGAGAAACTGTCAAATCGCGCAGTACAGTATGACAATCTGGTCTCCATTTACGTTATGACAATTAATCGTCTCACTATGATAAACAGTGTTTCTGCGATTGTAAATTTGATAGGAACGGAGTAGAGGATCGATTTAAAATGTAGAGGATGCAATCCGTATATGACAAAGAATTAACTATATAAATTTGAATCAAATGGTAACAAATCGTCGATTGTTCCGAAACTCCTAAACAAATATCATTAAATAGCAGCTTGGTTGGACACAATAAGTTATAATTACCTCCAATTTTTTTGTCACGTTCTTTCCGTCGAGCGATGCCTATTCCGCCAGTCGAACATGGTTGGATGGCATAAGTATTGATATGTTCGTAATAAAGAAATATTTCATTTTCTTAACTCACTCACCGGATACCGCTATTCGTACAACTTTATTTTCACTACTTGTAAGTGTAACAGGCGAATATATATTTTTTAATCGCTACTTTCTATCACTTGTAAAACGATATGCATACGTTACGATACAGGCGCGAGAGAGGGAGGATTTGGATGCAGTCTTAAATCACACAGGCTCGAGAGGGAGGGGATTAGCAAAAAATCGTAACATGATTAAGGGGTTAGGCTACTGTTTCGAATTTCAAAAAATGGATTCTTTTAACATTACTATAACATATACTTTTGAGGCAACTCAAATTAAAGAGGAAGGTCCAACATATGGTGCAGAAATCGCTGATTTAAGGTAAGCTTATGATTTGAACGATATAACCCCTAGTAATATTTTAAACGCGTTTTTCTCAAAACAATGTCTTTCAAAACGGTGTACACGATTTCTCGGCATTTCACGAACGGATTGACTTGAAATTTGGTACACGTATTTAGTGTACTAGCAGTTTAGTCTTGGCCGATGTTTTTTCTTCTAAACATTTTTTTAAAAAATGAGTTCTTAGAAATAACGATGACATTTTTCTACGAAAAAAAACGAAAAAAAATTAAAAATTGTTTTTGATTATTGAAACACGATTACAAAAAAAATGGGCATGTTTTCGCGAGGGCGTTTTCTGGCAGAAAAGCTGCGAAGTGTACATGCTTTGTGCCGGTAGCAGCTTACGCGATAACGAAATACAGAAACGATTACAAATGGAGATCGCGCGCGGAGGCTAACAATATTTCTAACAGCGTGTTCGACAGTTTCAGAAGCCGCTTTCGAAAGCACGCGAGCTTTCAAAAGCACGCGAGCTTTCAAAATCACGCGAGCTTTCAGAAGTACTGGAGCTTTCAAAAGTACATGAGCTTTTAAAAGCAGTGGGCCTTTCAAAAGCACATGAGCTTTCAAAAGCTCTAGAGCTTTCAAAGGCTCTGGAGCTTTCAAAAGCCCATGAGCTTCTAAAAAGCGCAGGAGCTTTCAAAAAGCACAGGAGCTTTGCAAAATCACGGGAGCTTTTCAAAAGCACATGAGCAACCAAAAGCACATGAGCTTTTCAAAATCACAGGAGCTTTTCAAAAGCACATGAGCCTCCAATATGGTACACGTATTTAGTGTACTAGCGGTTTAGACTTGGCCGATGTTTTTTCTTATAAACATTAAAAAAAATTAGTTCTTAAAAATAACGATGACATTTTTCTACGAAAAAAAACGAAAAGAAAATTAAAAATTGTTTTTGATTATTGAAACACGATTACAAAAAAAACTAGGTCAATATATTATCTATTTTGAAAAAAAATGTTTTTTTTTGTTTCTGATCAATCGGATGGCCAAAATCAAGTACACCGTTGAGCCTTACAGTTTCCAAGGGACTTCACGAGATTATTTGTAGCTTCGTTAATTATTGATATTTGTTTATGAAATGTGGTACACAGTTTTGATAATATACATGCAAACAAATGTCCGAACGGTTTCCAATAATCGCAATCCTTCAAAATAAATTTTTTTCTAATAACCCCGTCTTGGGGTCGCGCCGGTAGCCTAAACCCGTTAATGGATGCTTCCTATCGGGGGTGTAAGTATTATTTCCAATCCTACCCTTCTTAATGTCATTCAATGGGAACGTGCAAAAATCTTGATTCTCTATGTTTATCCGGTGAATTCTCTGCTCGCGTACGGGTTCTCGTTCAATGCGCATGTAAATAAATATGTCGAAATATCGCGACAATTCGCTATATCGTTTCATGCGAATCATAAAGGAGATTTATGGTCAGAAGAAAAGCAAAGGCTTCTTTGCGGCAGTCCCAACGTGTGAATATGTACCTTCGCGGATACCACCAAGCAGCCCTTTCGAGACGTTCTTCCCCTCTTTTTGTCCGGTCGTACTGTACTGTTCGACGTTGTTGTTACTCCTCAATATTTGGTCCGATTTAGCGAAACGGGCCACGTTTAAATTCATCATGATCGGACTCTGATTGAATCCTTCGTTGAATACGCTGCTAGAGCTGGCATTATCTAATATCAATTGTTCTGTATCACCGTCGCGCTCGTTATTGTACTCGTTAGAAATAGTGTCAGCCTTTTTAAGTATCGACTTTGATATTTTCTGACTTTGCTGCTGCTGCTGTTCGACGCAAGGAATGGCCAAAGCGTTGTCGATCGAATCATCAGATTGCGACAATTGACTGTTTCCGGTTCGGGTCGGTGTGTTATAACCTGCAATTATATGATTTAGGAAAAAACTCACAATGCTCTTGCACTTTCATGCCACATCGAGTATCCCCCCGAAATGAAGTAACAAAGTATTGGTCGCGAAACGACGGGAGTAAAGGAACGGATAGTTTTGTTTCTGTGGATGAAAGAAATCATAAGAAAGTACGCCTATATTCGTACAACGTAGAGATATTTTGAGTGAGGATCATGAGCGACCAGGTCAGGCGGAATTAAAAAAAATCCAAGCTTTTCTCAAGTTTTATTATCACTTTTTCTCTCTTTCCCCAAAAGTGGACCTTAGAAGCACCCAAGCAGAGAAAGAAAGGGAGCGAGGGGGAGGAGAGAAAGGATTCGTTCGACTTCACGATCGGGTAAAAAACAAGAAAAAAAATTATTGTAAAAACTCATTATTTCTTTGTATAAATATTCGATTGCTTTTAACATACTACAATAATGATAATTCTTGACGACGATTACGAAAATGAGATTTTTGGACTGCGAGATTTTGAATAATGCGATACTTTTTTCTTTCTCTCCCCATGTACATGTACATGTTCGTGTACTTTTTCTCTTCCCATTATCGGATCATTCTTCGTCTCGCACTTTTTGCCCCGTTGTCTTTTCTGCGGCGCTTGACTCGAAGATAAAAAAATAAATTATAATAATTTTATTTACACAATCATTAGTATGTTGCGGAAATCATATATCTTTTTCTTTGGTAGTAACGTTTTTGTATTGTTATTTATACATCCTGTGTGGCAGCAAAATGTTCATAGCCACATACGAAACCGCAACAAACTATAATAATAAATAATCAACGAACTATATATCTATATATAAAGAACTACATTTCGTTCATTACAAACTACGTAGCGTGCATAACTAGATAATTTCTATCGGACTTCCTTTCTTCTTTATAATATAGGTAACTCTTTGAGGGTCAATTCTCACGTGACGTGAACGAGTGAGAGATAACAAGTATTCATTTGAAAAATGTACATATATACATAATTAGCAATGTGCGCCGATACCATTGTGTGTCTCTTTCCCATACCGTTTCCAACTTTTTGGAAGGAATCTGATCAGATTCCTTCCAATCCTCCATGAGATCTCATGGAGCTCACGGCCTAAACGCCGGTTTAACGCGCTCGGAAAAGATTCCGCTGTGCCGATGAGTGTTGGAGCAATTGCTTTTTTAATTAAGTGTTTTGCGGCTTCAATAATACATTTAAATTCTTTTTATGACGAATTAGTTGTAAGAAAAGGTACGACTACCGTCTGATGGAAATTGGAAGTTGACGTTAACGAAAAAGTAACTTTTTTTTTCGATATCGATTCATATCTCCAAAAGGAAGTATTCATAAAATAGTTCATAGAGGCTTGAGGGGGCGATACCTTCAGGCGAAAAAAAATGACGGGTTTTCTTGGTTCATATTCGGCGTATGGGTGTTAACGAAAGAAAAGTTGTCGTAGGTTTTTTTTCAGATCAATCCCGCCAATACTACGTTTCACGCCGTCTGATAACATCCGCCGCAACCCGTTTAGAAGATCGTGCGATAGCGCTGGGATTTTGAAAAATTAACAAAAAAAATACCATCTAGCAGCCAAAAGTAGTAATAAAACATAACCTACGTCTCAAAAAAGGTAAAGAAGTCTCTCCATTGGGGGTTTCGTCAAAGTGTAAAATTTGATTAAAAAAATCGATTTTTTTCGGTTTATCCGATAGTATAGACGGCTGTAAATATGCTGTTCAACTTTTGGGGTGAAATTCGAAATTTTCCGGTTGCTACAGCAGTTTTTAAAAAAAGGCATCCTATGTGAATTTTTTCCGATTTTTTAATTCAACATTTTAGAAAATGCCGTTTTTTTTTCAAATGAATATATCTCGGAAACTAGAAGTAACTGAAAAAAAATGTCTGTACATAAAAGTTGTAGTTTTGTGTTAGCTTTCGAGCGGAATATTTGAAATAATTTTTACGTTTCGGTAACGCTGATTTTTTACCAAGAAAGGGGAAATTATTTTTTTATTCAAAAACAGTCGTTTTTTTGGCTGAAAAAATTACAGAGTCTTGCAGTATGTCTGACGATATTGCAAAAAAATCGCCAGAGTGGCACGGAGCGAGGTTCCGGTATAAAAAAATTAATTCGTGTGGTTTCATATTATTTTACCCTAGAACCTCGATCCGTGCCACTCTGGCGATTTTTTTGCGATATCGTCAGACATACTGGAAGACTCTGTAATTTTTTCAGCCAAAAAAATGGCCGTTTTTAAATAAAAAAAATAATTTCCCCCTTTTTGGTAAAAAATCAGCGTTACCGAAACGTAAAAATTATTTCAAGTCGTCCGCTCGAAAGGTAACACAAAACTACAACTTTTATGTACAGAAATTTTTTTCAGTTTCTTCTAGTTTCCAAGATATATTCATTTCGGAAAAAACGACATTTTCTAAAATGTTGAATTATTAAATATGACAAATTTCACATAGAATGCCTTTTAGTAGTACTTTGATATAACCAATTATGGGGCAGATCTGAGATGGTCGAAAAAAGTTGCTGAATTGACGGAGAATCCCTCATATTTGTTTTAAAGAGAAACTGTCCAAAAATAGGCTAAATTCGATACTTTTTCTCAAACCGCTGCTATTTCGTCAATTTTGATTTAAAAAAAAAACCTCCGCAGCAAAATAGCGGCTTTCATACTGATTAATGATCTTTTTACAAATTTTATTTCAGATAATATTTACGCCCACAACCGTGTTCACCGTGAGGACCCCTATTTTCGAAGACATTTTCAATCGTTAAAAAAATGCAAACAAATAAATAAAGATAAACGTTTAGAAATTCGTTCTCTGTCTTTCGTGAGTCCTTTGATTTGGCATAAAAAAATCAGACTGATGAGCGTACTTTAACCATCGAAAAAACTGCGAAAATCAGCTATCTTTCGACCCGGTGGTGATCCCTTAAAAAATCATGAGAATTAGCAATTATTTCCTCGCCGGAAGATATCTCTCCTCTTAATAAAACATGCGGGGCGATTAAAAAAAAATGAAAAAAATAACTCATGGAAACGACTATCCAACGTGTATTTGTTGAACGTTATGGAGAATGAATTTGTACTAGCTTTCGACACGAATCGATGAAGGGATTCCCTGAGTTTCGGGGATGCTTTAAAAACTGGTGTGTGAGTCGATAAAACGAAAGTTCGAGTCGATCGAATAAGAGAAAATTTTGGGCGACTTGGAGAGTCGACGCGTTTGGTCTTATGAAAAATTGGGCAAAATGACGAAGTTTCAACTTTCTAGCTCCTGTCGATTGGAGAAATATTTACATTGACTATCAAACTCATCAATTCTGTGTATCTCATAAATCATTCTGAAAAAATGTACGGCGAGAGATAGGTAGACTTGTAAACGACCGTTGATATCACAACATTTAAAGAAAAAATATTCAAAACTGTAATATTCTTAGGATACTTTTTTTTTATGACAACTTAAAAAATGCAAAAATAGTAGATTTCATCGGACCGTCGTATCTCCGTAAACAATAAATATCTACAAGTGAGCATTTTTTCAACAAATATATCGACTTTTGTCCGCAAGACATAACTTCGTAACCTATGACAGTTGAAATTTTCTCTGGGCGTGCGTGAACGTTATACTATGGAATTGCTGTACAGGCGACAACAACGGTAGGTACACTTTTGTTTTTTGTTGTCGTTTTGGTGAAATGACTAAATTTCGTCGATGGTGGACGCGTGTGGTGAGTGCAGCCGCGCGCTTTTACAGGCAAACATAAAACGCATGGCCAAATATCTCATGGTCTAATTAACTTTCTCTCGCCCGCTGTCGCTAAATGTTTTTCTCCTCCGTATTTTGCGCCGCTTCTATTTTACGTCGCCAAAGTTTTTCCATGCTTGACTCGGAACTTTACTCGCGTAATAAACATTCATAAATGTGAAAATATATGACGAGAGTGGGCGAAATTATGGGAGAGGACGTAAACAAATGTTTTAATAACGATCCGAAAAATAGAGGGTCGGAGGGGGGGGATTAAAAAAATAGCCGTAGTATAAAGTTGCTCTACAAAAGAACTATCAATACGATCAACTAATCTACGTGGACGAACTTTTCTTTACCTCGCTAATATCTCATTCTTTTTGCAAACATTTTTAAGGATGTGCAGGAGGTGCAATCACACTCAAAACTCAATTTCATCGAGTCTTGTAGATTATTGCGATGAGGTAATAATGCCAATGATTTATCGAAATCAACGATACTGAAGATACTGAAAACATTACGTCGTGACAATGATAACCTCAAATTGGTACAAAAGGCTGACGACAAACATCTTTTTACGTAATCTTTTTTAACAGCACGGTTGTATTGTTTCAGTATCACTATTTTTGTCTCTATATCACATTTGATATTTTCCGTATGAATTTGAATATTCAAGATGAACAAACTGTACCAGAGAATTTTGAAAATATTAGGTGTACAAATAAGTTCTCGGCCTGAGAATGAAAGCAGCTCTATGGAATATTTGGACGAAAAATTTTACCTCCGGGTCTGGTGTCGTGTCATACCAACCTAATAAACGATTTTTCGAACCAACGGTTCAACATAACCTCAAAATATACATCGCGAGCACAGTGAGCACGAAGAGTTGTGATACGGGTATATTAGGCACTGTATGCTTTTCGTGTACGAATTGAAAACAAAAAATACTTCCAAGGTTAAAGAGATGATTTGCTGGGCATTGGGGGAAGATGCCGTGTCCATCAAGACCGTAAAGAAGTAATTCCAAAGGTTCCGGAGTGGACCTCGAGGATGGCGAGATAGTCCAGTCATTTCGTCCGAAAAAAAGGCAAATAAAAGAAAATGAATTTGCGCTTCTAATTTTTTAATATGTTGTAGGGGATACCTAGAAAAGCTTAACTTGAGATTGTCGACCAAGCTTTCCTAGGAGCTTTCGCCGCCATCTTGGAAAACGCTTAAAATTTGTTTTTCGGCAATAACTCGGCTATCCGATGAGATTCGAAAATTTTTGTAAGACACTTTTTGTAGCTTTCTTTGTGCTCTACAATAACGCCTGAATCATTTTTAGCGTATCATGCATCGTTATCGAGATATCGATCGATAAAGTCAAAAATTTAGGACACAATTTTTGTTTTTTCCTTTTTTTTTCTTTGGGTCTTAATAAATATGAAAAATTGTGGAATTCAAACTTGTAGAGCATATTCAGACCTACAATTTCCTTCTTGGATTTTTTTATGTTGGACAAAAATTACGATCTCCAGCGCGCCGCAAAGTCGGTGAATCCACGCTCAGCGTCGAGCGCGCTCAAGTTAGTATATCGTATCGTGTTGAGTTTTTGCTGTGCGTAGTGTAAATCGAGGGTTCCGATATTCTGGGCAAAAATTTCGATATCTAGTTGGCTGTAAACTCGTTATAACGGAGTGCCCGCATAGAGCGTCCGTTGGAGTTGGAGGGGTCAGGTATAAAGGGACCCTTTTGTTAGGGTCTACGTGTTGAAACGTGTTCTTCTTTTCGTAGCATCTCGGTTAGTTGCCTCGAGCCTTTCGAAGTGAGCACACGTGTTTCAACAATTTTGTGACCATGGGAGACTGTTTTATTTGTAAAAAAGCGTTAATCGACGACATTTATGTTGCTAAAAAAAGAGCTGTTCGAACTCTCTTGACGGTGAGTGAGAAAAGAGGACATGTGGACCATCAACGCATTCTAGAAAGTGTCGAATCTGTGAGTGTGCATAGGGCGTGTTACAAGAATTATGCGAACGAAAGACTCGCGTCGTTTGTCGCTCGTCGAACAAAATCAGTCTCGGAAGAACAGGAACCTGAACCTGAACCGGAACCCGAACATCAACAGCAGCTCGAAGACCGTTTCGATTTTAAAAATAAATGTTTGTTTTGTGGAGTACCGTTTTCCGATCAAACAAAAACACCAATGCATCGACGACACGCAATTCGAACGGTTCGAGAAAAGTCTATGAAAGATAACGTCCTAAAATATCTGCTCGGACGTAACGATGAATTTGCCGCTTCTATCGTCAAGCGTGTCTGCTCGGTACCTGATCTCATCGCCGTAGAAGCTCGCTACCATCGCGAATGCATGCATCGTGTGTACAACCCGCTACCTGAGGAGGGTGCGAAAAGAGGACGACCGACAGGTAACAAAGTCGACGAGGCAATGGAGGGGATTTACTCATTTCTAAAAGAAAATTCCGACGAATGCCAGTTTTCGATGACTGAATTAATGAGTCACGTAAATGGAAATTTTGTTCCGCACATAAAAACGGTTAAAGCACATTTAGAAGCGAAATATGGCGAGGACATTCTAATTATCGAGAAACAAAAGCGAAATTGTGTCGTTTGTTTCCGAAACACCGGATTTAAAATTCTTGCGGATAAATGGTACCAGGAAAAGAAGCAGAACTCTCACGAGGAACGACTCCGAGTTATTCGCGAAGCTGCTGCTATAATTCGAGAGGACATAAGAGGCGTCGTTTACGACAAACAAAATTATCCTCCCTCGGATGAATTTGTACGGGATGTCGAAGCCGCTGTTCCGGAATCTCTACAAGTTTTTCTTTCAACAGCAATAATGAAAGATAAACGTGGCGCACTGGACTCGTGGAAAAAAAAGTGCACATCGATTGCTCACGCAATAATTACGGCTGTGCGTCCTCGTTCTTTTTTCTCTCCGCTGCAGATCGGTGTTGGAACTTATCTGTATAAGAAATTCGGTTCCAAGAGCCTCATCAACATTTTATCGGCAATGGGGTTCAGTGCACCGTATCGAGAAGTGACGATTTTCGAGAATTCGTGCATTCATCGACCTGAAAGTGAAATCCTGGAAAATTCATTCAGTCAATTCGTATTTGATAATGCGGATTTCAACATAAACACTCTCGACGGCCGTGGAACGTTTCATGCGATGGGGGGAATTCATTGTGTGACTCCTTTCACGGCTATTGAGCGCGAGAGAGAAATTCCGCGTATTGTCGAAATTAAATCGGCCTCAGAGATTGCACAATTGGGCATGGTTCCTGTACTGTCTTACAGCCAACATAAATCGGCAGGCTTACAGTCTGTAACTGTCGCCGAACCTCTCCGTCAACTTTCGAGCGACATATTACCAACGATCCCAGATTTCATTTGGCTATACGGAAAATGGAATTGCTCCATCGGAATTCCAGGATGGAATGGATTTATGGAAAGTGCAACAGCCAATCTGCATTACGCTCGCTCAAAGGTTATGTGCCTTCCATTTATCAACGCACCGCCATCCGATTACGAGACGATCTTTACATCGCTTCAAGAAGCTGTACGGAACAGCAAACGCTGTAATCAAAAAACTACAATCGTCACATTCGATCAGCCGCTGTACTGGAAAGCTCGGGACATCGTGGGAGCCGCTTATCCAACATCGGAGTTAAAAGACGTTGTTGTAAGACTCGGTGGATTTCATCTACTGATGTCGTTTATGGGAACGATTGGTGCGATAATGTCGGGTAGTGGAATCGAAGATCTTCTCAAGTTAATCTACGCCGAAAATTGTGTCGACAAAATACTCTGCGGTCATGCATATGCACGAGCTGTCCGTGCTCACATTTTGGCTCACACAGCGTTGACAAAAATTGTGTTGGACTCGCTTGAATTCGACGAAGAGGAACGTGACGAACTCGATTACTACGCGGAAGATCTTTTTAATCGACCGACCATCCTGACAGCCGCAGAAAACAACGGGGTGAAAAACGCGTACGAGAAATTTGCGAAAGCATTGAATGCTATCGAAAACCGAGGCCCCACAGCGAAACTCTGGGTACAGTATCACCGAATGGTTTCTCTGGTGAAAAACTTTGTGGAGGCAGAAAGATCGGGTAATTGGGAACTTCATCTCAATACCATAGAAAAAATGCTTCCGTATTTTCACGCAAGCGGTCACTTCCTGTATGCAAAGTCTGCTCACTTGTACCTACAGGATATGCGAGCTTTGCATGAAAAAATACCCATGGAAGATTACATCAAGTTCACTCGTAGTGGATATTTTACGATTCGTCGCACGGACAAATTTTGGTCTGGGATTATGTCAGACATGACGATCGAGCAGACTCTTATGCGATCCATGAAGACAACGGGAGGACTAACTCAGGGACGGGGAATTACGGACAGCACAATAGCATCGTGGACTTTGGGTATGGTCCAGCTCCAAAACATTTGTGAACAGATTGAAAACTTTTCCGGAGTATCTTGTTGCACAACCGAACAGCACGTCGATATGAGGCCTTCGCGAATTTCTCGAGACAATTCCGACGTGGAGAAACTGGACATGTGGCTCGCAGGTCACAATCCTTTTCCTCAACAAAAAGAATTGACGTCTATCGGGACAGGAGTTATCGCAAACGATAACATTAATTGTCATCGTGCATACGAAATTGGTTGCGAGATGATGACCAAAATCGTCGGAGCAAATTTCGCATCCTTGTCTTTCAAGAGAAAGGATAAAGTGCTTCCCTTATCGGCAGTAACTACCAGCATTAAAGTCGACTCGTCACCAGTTCCGATCAACCCACTGCTACTTTTTCAAAGAATGTGCATTGCTAAAAATTCCGAGACTGATCTGAAACATTTTCTGGCATACGAACTTGCTCCGTTCCCGCTGTCGCTGTTCACCGAAGAAGGAATGCGGAAAGGAACAAAGTCATTATTATACAAAGCCTTCGAACCTTTGACCGAAAATTTACAACGTTCCAACAGACATCATTGCATAATCGACGGTGGATTCCTTCTCCACAAAGTTGTGTGGGGTCGAATCGAAACGTTTGACCTTATCTGCCAGAAATACGTCAGATACGTACAACATAACTTCGAAGGAAAGGTTGCAATCATATTCGACGGTTATCCGACTGATATGACACTCGCTGGAACCAAAACTTCGGAAAGAGTACGACGTTCGAGAAAAAACCAATCGCCGGAGTTCACATTCGATGAGACAACTACTCCAAAAGTTAGCCAGGAGAAGTTTCTCACAAGGGATCAAAACAAGAACCAACTAATACAAATGCTTTGCCGTTACTTTACAACGACCGGAATAAAAGTGGAGCAGGCTTTTGAGGACGCGGATACTCTTATTGTGAACACGGC
This sequence comes from Ophion costatus, assembly GCA_951751655.1. Lineage (NCBI taxonomy): Eukaryota > Metazoa > Arthropoda > Insecta > Hymenoptera > Ichneumonidae > Ophion > Ophion costatus. Next base: position 13,759,437 of record OX632356.1, on the reverse strand, counting down.
AATTAAAGAAGCGTCGAGTCATGACTCCGTGGAAATCGTCGGCGAAGATATCGATCTTCTGGTTTTACTCGCCGGGCTTGCTCCGGATAAAAATAATATATTTATCCGCAAACCAGCAAAAGGAAATACGCCGGAAAAGTTGTACTCGCCGCACAGTTTCAAACACAAGTCAGTTCTGGAGCACATTCTTTTCATTCACGCTTTTAGCGGTTGCGACACGACATCATCTTTCTATAACATCGGCAAGTCGAAGTTCATTAACACTCTCGAGAAAAATCCAGAGCTACGGTCATCGGTGGAATTATTCAAACAAGAAAAGGTCGATCCGGAGGTTCTCACTTGCGCGGGAGAGCAATTCCTTATCGCCCTATATGGTGGTGATAAGCACGAGAAGTCCATAAATATTTTGCGATTCCATCGCTTCGCAAAATCAATGACAGCGAATAAAGTGAATCACCTCTCACTACTCCCGCCAACCAAAAGCGCTGTGCGTCAACACATTTTCCGGACGTATCTCCAAGTTCAAACCTGGCTCGGATTTTTCAAGGATCCACAAGGATGGGGTTGGCGACAGACCAATCGAGGGCTCGAACCAATCACCAGCACCGCCGAACCCGCTCCGCCTGAACTATTAAAGCTCATTTCCTGTAAGTGTAAAGGAAATTGTGAGGCCGCCTGTGGGTGCAGAAAAGCGGGAATCAGTTGCTCCGTTATTTGCATGCACTGCAGTGGGCAAACATGCAGTAACGTCGCCAGAGTCGACATTTTGCTTGACGACGACGACGACGATGTCTGTAACGATGATGATGACGATGCTCTCATCGAATCAGCATCATTTCCAACGTTTCAACAGACACAACAACTCGAAGAGTTTACGGAGGACGAAGATCTTCAGCCTGGACCATCCAAGCGAAAAAAGACATGAAAAAAGTCCATCGTTCGTGTCTCGAGTGCAGAAAAAAATATTTTTCTTTCCGTTTATTTTGTTTTGTTTATTTTGTATTGTAAAAAAATAATATTTTTTACTGCACAAACAAATTATTTGTTTAATAAATTACTATTGTGTGATCCTTAATTTGTTGCTCTATGTACTTATTTTTTATCCCATCAATTTCCTGAACAATTTCCCATTCGATTCGACATCCAGACACAACCGAGCGAGCAGCTCGCTCGACGCTGAGTGTGGATTCACCGACTTTGCGGCGCGCTGGAGATCGTAATTTTTGTCCAACATAAAAAAATCCAAGAAGGAAATTGTAGGTCTGAATATGCTCTACAAGTTTGAATTCCACAATTTTTCATATTTATTAAGACCCAAAGAAAAAAAAAGCAAAAAACAAAAATTATGTCCTAAATTTTTGACTTTATCGATCGATATCTCGATAACGATGCATGAAACGCTAAAAATGATTCAAGCGTTATTGTAGAGCACAAAGAAAGCTACAAAAAGTGTCCTACAAAAATTTTCGAAATCTCATCGGATAGCCGAGTTATTGCCGAGAAACAAATTTTACCCCTTTTTTCAACATGGCGGCGAAAGCTCCTAGGAAAGCTTGGTCGACAATCTCAAGTTAAGCTTTTCTAGGTATCCCCTACAACATATTAAAAAATTAGAAGCGCAAATTCATTTTCTTTTTTGAATGTACGTAATGACTGGACTAAGAGAGCAGGACGACCGAAAAGTGTGAAGACGAGGATTTGGAACAGTCGCCGGACGTATGTCCTTGCCAAACGCAATCGGAGCTTGCTACTACATTGGGAGTTACCCAACAAGACATTGCCAGTCGTTGAAGGGGGGGGGGGGCACCGTTATGAGAGGAAAAATATTGCTGATTTTCACGTTTTTTTATTAAAGGAAAGATATCTTCATATTCTTGAGACGTATGACACGTTTTATTCCTACTTTTGGGTGTTGCATGGCATTTAAAAAAAAATCTTTTTATATAGCAGAGGGATGGCACGGTCTTCTAAACTGAATCTTTCTAACCTTATTGTCTAAAATATGATTCTGAAGATTCTTGGAAATACAGAGAAAAAAAAACGTATTTCTTAGTTGCAAAATGAAGCCATTTTTTTCGGAAAATTCGATCCGTTTGTTTCAGAGCGTACCATTTAATCGATTTTCAACATTTCCCACTTTTTCTTGGTTCATATCCTGCGTATGAGTGTTGACGAAAGAAAAATCTCAGTCGTTTTTTTTTCACATTAATCCTGTCGACTCTACTTGTCCCGCGGTCTGACGCATCCCGTTCAAAAAACCGTGCCATAAATCCGTAATTTTTAAAGATTAATAAACAAAACACCACGCAACAGCCAAAAGTAATAGTAAAACATACCGTAATAAGTTTCGAAAGTAGTGAAAAATTCTTTCCTTTTGAGAAAAAATCATGAAAATCGTCAACTTTTTCCTCGCCTGGAGGTATCTCCTGCGGCTTAAGACCTAGACCGGTCATATTGCTGCGTCACAATAGCAGACCACACACACGAAAAAGGACCAAAGGCGCTTCAGATTCGTTGAGGACTGGGAAGTTTTGCCACATGAGGCTTATTCACTTCAAAACGTATGGCCACTTAAAAACGTTCGATAAAGTAAAAAATTCATTTACCGACTTTTATCGACTCAAAACGACCACCTTTTCACCATCCAGGAACCCACGATCTGCCTGACAGGTGGGGCAAACGTGTAGAAGTAAACGGAGATCGCTCGCCGATTAAAATATACCGTGATTTTGAGTATACAAATCATTACATTGACGAAAAACAAGGCCGTGAACTTATTTGTACAGCTAATAAACGATATCTTCGCTTTTATTCGTTACTCTAAATTTTGAACTTACAGTGTCGAAATACTCTTCGATGGAAACGTAGAAGGAAAAGTGAAAGAAAAAATTGAAGAAGCAGCATCGCAAAAATCCGTAGCTATTCCTTGGAACTCACCAGCAAAAATATATGTAAATATGGCTAAGGTGAGTTTTACTTATAATCCTCCTGTACACCCTTGACGAACAAGCTGGCGTTTCTCAATGATATGTACGATCCGTAGTCGTAAGTAACTTTACAATTATATACAATAATGAAGATTCTTGCGGCAAAATTCTTGCGACACTTGTTTGCTCGATGTATAATGCATATAATGTAAGTAATGTGATGACGATCTATGTAGAATCTCGATGTGGAAGAGTCGCTGCTTTTGTTCTTCCCTTTTTTTTTTTTTTTTTTTTGGACACGTGTTGCTAAAGCACGAGGCATGAAACTGCCGATGTGAAAGGGAGTATAGTTCATCATTTACCGGTGTATTGTTTAGGACCGCTAAGATTTCCGTAATGTTGATGATTTACAACACGTGCAGCGGTTGCCAAGGTGCTCGTTGTAGTCGAGGAATTGGCCGTTGTGCTCGATGTAAATGGACGTCCACAATCGCGAAGACCGGAATCCTGTAGATTGTTGTTGTCTTCGGTACTGCCAGAATTTGAAGCGATTGGTGACAGCTGACCGATCATCGAGGATGCTTCCGGCTCCGATACAACTTGTCTTCGAAGAGATCCACTCTGAAGAAGCGCAAAAAAACGCGGGAAAAAATGATAATCTTTGTTTGTCCATTCGTATATAACTTCGTGAAATGAAACAAGTCGACAAAAAAAATCGTCATCTTGAAATTTGGGGTGTGCATTTATTTTGAGTTCCTTGATGAAATTGTGAAAAAGATAGTGGACCATTCTAGAAAAAAAACAATTTTGTATGAAGAAAAACAGAACGAAAATTTTGAACGCGTTTTTCGCGAAACTACTTTTTTCGACCTTGTCCCAGCGAATACTCAAACACTTATCAACCGAGTGTCAATTTTTCTTGACATTTTCGTAATCGCTGTGGCTAAGGTTGTACGTAGCCGATTAAATTTATTTTCATGATTACTATTTTTAAAGACAAATTTAATACAAAAAGGGCCTCGAAAATAGAAAAGAATGTCCAAACTATTGGCATGTTGTAGAAAGAACAAAATTTAAAAAAACGGGTTACGCATAACGATAGCTACATTTATATAGATATCGATACATAGTTGACTTTTTATTTAGAGATAACCTTTCATAAAGATATCCATGGGACAATAAAGAGAATTACTTTCTTTTTTGTATTCAAATCAGGGTATATACACTCCAGGCCGAAATTTTGGGTACACCCCACGAAATTCCCAGCCGCACTAAAAGTTCGATAACTTAATGAAAAATAAAGATAATCGAATTTCCAAAGCGGCATTTTAAAAAGAACACCAGGCTTCATTTTGCTTTTTTAGAAAAAAATTTGCGATTTTTTTTTACCCCGGTGCACTGGTTTGAAAATAGCCGTTTTTCGACTTTTTTTGCTGTTTTCAATCGATTGCACAGCTTCTAGAAATTTTTTCCGTTAATTTTTTTTGGAATATCCTTGAAACGGTAACCAATAGCTTCAATTTCATTTTTTCGAAAATTTCGTGCGATTTCTTTTGAGGGAGTTATGATTGTTTTTACCTAAAAACGACCATTTTCAAAAAAGGCAGCGCAACTAAAAAACTTTGAGGTTTAAATAAAATTCTCAAGAGGGAAAAAAGTTGCGTTCAATCATGCTGAATCGACGAGAATTTTTTTAAAACTTTCCTTCGAAATTTTTTTTTCTCACTATTTTGGGTCGAGCCTCTAATAATGTAAGTGGCTCAAACTCGTAGATTATTGAGTTTGTTTGAGTTTGGTTACGTTTGACAGGGGACTGTCCACTACAGGGTCCTCTACTCTAGGTCTCTCTAGTCCGCTAGAGTCCGAAGTACAGTCCTCTGTCAAATGTAAACTTTCTTCGCTCTAGCGTCTCTCTATGTATAGTAAAAAAAAAAACATTTTTGGAGTAAAATGTGTATACTGCGTATATTCTCGGAGGGCATTGTTCTTTTCGCTTGTCTGTTGTTTTTTTTACAATTTTTCAAACTTCGACCATAAAAAATGTGGCAAACAAATTTAGAAAACATTATAAAAGGCTCAAAATGTTCAAATAAGAAGATTTTCTCCCGTGATAGTTGAGCCCAAACTCAATAATCTACGAGTTTAAGCCACTTAAATTATTAGAGGCTCGACCCAAAATAGTGAGAAAAAAATATCGAAGGAAAATTTTGAAAAAATTCAAGTCGATTTAGCATGATTGTATGCAAATTTTTTCCCTCTTGACAATTTTATTTAAACCTCGAAGTTTTTTAGTTGCGCTGCCTTTTGAGAAAACGGTCGTTTTTAGGTAAAAACAATCATAACTCCCTCAAAAAAAATCGCACTAAATTTTCTAAAAAATGAAATTGAAGCTATTGGTTACCGTTTCAAGGATATTCCAAAAAAAATTAACGAAACAAATTCTAGAAGCTGTGCAACCGATTGAAAGCAGCCAAAAAAGTAAAAAAACGGCCATTCGCAAACCGGTGCACCGGGCTAAAAAAAATCGCAAATTTTTTTCTAAAAAAGCTAAATGGAGCCTGATACGTCCTTTTTAACATGCCGCTTTGAAAATTCGATTATCTTTATTTTTCACTTTGTTATCGAACTTTTAGTGCGGCTCGGAATTTCGTGGGGTGTACTCAAACTTTTGGCCTGGAGTGTATCTCGGTAAATTTTGAAAACTCATACAAATTGGTATAAAAGTAGATGAATATATACTTAATAAAACGAGTATTAACCCGCGCCTTTCATAATTAGTTATGTTTATGAAAGAAATTGCAATTATTGACAACAACGCACCCGTTGCGTGACGGAATAGAGGCGGGGGGAGTATGGCCAGGCGTTACGGTCCTGGTACGCGGGGGGGGGGGGGGGGGGGGGGTCGTAGTAGTAAAAATTGGGGTCTTTGGCGTTACGTAATTTGTGTACGCCCCCTAATAGTCGTTGTCTGGTATAAGTATAAGGACATTGAATTAGTTCGCGCTGTTTTCCAACAGATGGCGTTACTAGAACTGCGTGCGTGTAGTTTAATTGTAAGATGATAACGCATCTACAAAGAAGTACTATAAGCAAGCTTGAAATTCAGTGTTTCGCATTTCGCCGATGTGTAAACAAATTTTTTTAATAGTGCTAAACATGTCCAATTTTGTGCCAAAAAGAGTATTTGCGGGGAATTTTACTGCACTGCTTTATTCAAAGGTAATCTGGAGCTGAAGTACACGGAATTCTTGTTGAGACTTACGGTGACCATGCTCTGTCGGAAACAACATGCAGAGATTAGTTTACAGGCTTGAAAAATACTGATTTTTATGTGTTCAATTGGAGGCATTCCTTCACGAAGACCTATGTCAGGAGCTAGCTCAACTTGCCGAATGATTAGGAGTTGATCACCTAACAGGTTCGAAACGTTTGAAAGCATTAGAAATTTTTTTTTTTTAAATAAAGCATTAATTTAAAAAAAAAAGGGGCGAGAACTTATTCAACATTCCAATATCCAGAGTGGACCATTCAACGTGACCGCCCAAAATATCTCCGTTGCCTTTATAGTTACGAAAATATGTCAGTAGGTAATTTCGTTGATTTCGAAGGGCTGGTACAATGGTGAAAAATTAATTTTTATCAGGGTTATAGTTTTTGCCTTCTCAAGGTCATCAATGGTTTTTAAAATGGGAAAATGTTTTATTTTATTCATTAAGACGTTGTAGCTGATATTCAGACGAATCGAACGATCTATATCATGACCTTGAAATGATCTTTCACCAAAATACACGTGTAAAACGGGATATCGTGATGGTTTTGACAATAAGAATATCCGAATAATGTAATTGAATACAGTAATCCCTTGGCCCGCTCGTCCGCTGAATTTAACGCCACTTGACTTCTTCCTATGGCGAGCTTTAAAGGTTCGTGTTTACCATGATGTTCCAACGACGCCGGCGAACATCCGAGAACCAATTACAAGAGCCTATGCCGCTATCACACCAGAAACTATTGGAAGCTCAAGAGAATCACTCATTCGACGTCTTCAAAAATGTATCGAGGTTAATGGCGATCACTTCGAATATATTCTACGATAAATTTTCTGCACAAAAAATTCTATTGCATTATTCGGATAATCTTATTCAATACCATCACGATTTCCCGTTTGAATTCATCACGACCCGTTCGAAATCAATCAAACTACCTCCTCACATTTTTTTCGTCACTCTAAAGGCAACGGAGATATTTGGGGTGATCACGTAAGATGGTGTATGCCTTGCTCAAAAGTATTAGGCATCGTGTAAGTTTTCTATCCGGTCATAAAATCGAATATCCCGGTGAAAAAAATCGTAAACCAATTTACCAAACGGGGTTTTGAAGCGGACGAAGCCAGCTTCATTTTGCTTTTTTATTATTGCCATTTTTTTGTCCCCGGTACGTCATTAAAAATAAGCCCGTATTTAATGATTTTCGTACTTTGTAAAATCGCGTGCTGGACTTTGAAAAATAGCAATCTCGCCATTGAGTGATAATATCTTTAAAAAGGATACCGTTAGCTTTATTTTCGTTTTTTTTTTAATTGTTGCGATTTTTTCGCAGAGTTAACTAGTTTTTCGAAAAACAATGGCAGGTTTACGAAAAGCCGGCATCGTGCGGCGTAACTTGAAAACTATGAGCTTCGAAATATTTAGTGTAAAGAGTAAAAAGTTGTGTTTTGTTATTTTGGAGTCACTAAATTTTTTTAAAGATGTTTTCCAAAATGTCTTTGTATCGCTATTTTTGGTCGGGTGCGTACGCAAATACCGTAACGGAATGGGGGGGGGGGGGGTTCAGGCCAGGCATTACGGCGCAGATACGTGGTGGATGGGGGGGGGGGGGTAAAAATTGGGACATTTAGCGTTACGTAATTTGTGTACGCCCCCTTGGTAGACGACGATTTTTGTCTCGTCAATTTATTGCCGTTGATTTTAAACAAATATGTTTTAATGAAAAAATATCAAGAGGAGAAAAGGTACATAATTGAATTTGTACGTCGTACAAATCAGATGACGTTTTTCGTTGATTTTTACGAACACTTCTCGCTATTATTCGGTTCTGCCGAAGTGTGGTTGCTATGTTGTTCCCGAGCTCCTTCGATTTGACTAAATGTCAATTTTCATTCGTTTAACTCCATATACGCTCACGTTTTTTTGGCATTTTTTTTAGACTAGGAATATTATTTCAGCGGTTTGACGAGGAATTGATATTTTACGCGTTTCCGTTATTCTTACGGACGATTTACGCAGACTGACGATGCGCTTATTGCTTCTCAAGTGATGGCCGGTAATACAAGTTCGCTTCGGAACACTAAAGGCCAACGACACTTTAGTGCATGACGAGCATTCAACAATGAAACGCGTAAATACGATCTTTAGAGATTGCTACTGTAAATACGATATTTAGAGTTCTTTTTTGTGAAACCGTCAGTCTGCGAAAATTACTCGGACAGATAAGGTGAACGCGTAAAATATTAATTTTGCATGAAATGCGAAAATCATATTTGCGAGTCTCAAAAATGGCAAAAAAAATACGAGCTCAGTCTGGTTAAATGTATGAAAATTCAAATGATGTTTGAAGAAGGAAAATCTCATTGTCAGAAGCAAATAGCATAAGAAGTCAATTGTTCGCTGTCCAATACGGAATTAAACGAATGAGAATGATTGGCAGTCATTTGAATCGAAAGAAATCGGAAAGAAAGAAGGTGACCACATCTCGGCAGGATCGAATATTACTAAGAACTCCGTTAAAAAATCGACGCAAAACGTCGTCCGATCTGGTTGCCGAGATTAACAACGAAACGGAACAAAATATTTTAGCCCCAACAGTACGAAGAAGGCTTAAGCAGACTGGCTTGATAGGATGTAAGGCTAGAAAGAAACCGTGGCTTTCCGAAGAAAAAAAAAGCAATTGCGGTTAATGTGGGCTAAAAATGATCACCATTCTGCCCAAGGAAGATTGGTTCAAAATAATATGGCCAGACGAATGTAACTTTGAAGTAAGTATGGCGTATTCATTGCTTTTCTTTAAGAAACCAATTTATTTTATTGGTCATCATGTGTTGGAAACAATTTTGACCGTTTATGAGATACAGAATTTTTGTGAATTTCTCAGATTTTTGGCTCCTCGGGGACAACTTTCGTAAGATGAAGGAGGGGGGGGGGGGGGGAGCTGAAGAGTACCATCCGGAGTGCATAGTACCAAAGTCATCATGAGAGAGGTGTAAATATTGAAATATCACTGTTAATATTATTTTTGAATGAGGAAAAATTCGGATGAGAATTCTGAAAATTCATACCGGTTTCATACTTCTACACCTGGTATATTCAAAATAACGTCCCGGGCACTAAAAAAATTGCGAAAATAAAAATTCAAGAGCCAAATGAACCTGGCTGTGTCCGCTTCAACATTCTGTTTGGTAAATTGGTTTAAGATTTTTTTCCCCGAGATATTCGGTTTGATGTCCGGATAGAAAACTCACAGCGTGCCTAATACTTTTGAACAAGGCTTGGGCAATTGATGTCACTTCTCGCTGGCGTGAAAAAATATTTTTCAAAGTATGTCAAAGCTTAGATATTCGATACTTAATCGAGCCTAATATTGGCCGTCCGTTTGTGCCAAGATGTTTATTCCAAATGTACCGCTTTCGCTTTTTACAATACCCCTCCTTTTTTTACTTTTCATTACATGTTTTCTTAACTTAGCGCCACTTAATACTACTTATGAACTAATTACTAATTCATGGCCCCTCTTTCTCTTTACTTTTATTCCTCCTCTTCCCGGCTCTCCCCTTTTCTCCCCCTTTTCAGCCTTGCGAACGCCTTCAAGTATTCGCAGATCTCCACCACCGGCTCCCCCCTTAACGTTTGTTTGGTCCACTCCTCTAACTCCTTGCCTTCCCTTCCTCCTCTCCAATCATCCACCCCCCTAACCCATTCTTCTCTTATCTCTCCCCTCGCCGCTTCGCATTTCCATATGTGTTCCAGGTTTTCGACTTCCTCTCCACAACTTCCACATGACCAGCTGTCATACCCCTTTTTCCCAACTTTCCCTACGTTTCCGCATCGCAGTCTAGCCCACTGCTCCTTCGTTTCCCCCCCTATCAGTTTATTATCCCAGTACTTCTCTCTCTCAATCCCCACCTTTGTATCCTTGTACCAGGCGCAAAAGGATGACTTATCCACTTTGATCCAGTCCCCTTGCACGTCCTGCTCCTTTTTCCTGCTCACCCCCTCGCTCAGGCATCACCCGACCCACTCCCTGCTCCCCGTACCTGACCACACCAGATCGACAACTCGTTCATCACCTACCTCGCTCATGGCCTTCCTGAACTCCTTCCCCCACTTTGACGGCTGCCCATTTAAGATACTTCTAATCTCTTCTCTTAAACACACCCTTGGCCACCTTCCCTCCTCCATCTTCAGGATTTGGCCTATGTAACGCCCTGCTCTTTTCCTTGCTTCCACCTCCACACTCCTCCTGCCCGCCTCCAACTTCCATATATAACTTGGTGTGTTTCTTGCAACCCCTAGAGCCATTTTTACCAGTTTACCCTGTAGTTTCTCGACTTCCTCCCGTCTTTTCCACCCCCATACCTCGACTCCATACAGTGCTCCCGCCTTGACCAGCGAGTCAAACAGCTGTAGTCGCTCTTTCAGACCATCTACTTTCGCCCTCTTCATGACCCCCCACACCGCATTTGCCGCCTTTTGCGCCCTTGCTACCAGCTCTCTCAAATGCCGTCCTCCCGTGTTTCGTGTCGCGAACCAGTACCCCAGGTATTTGAATTCGCTCACCACCTCTATTATTTTTCCTTTGTACTTCCACTCCTCCCCTCTCTTCCTCCTCCCTCCGTTTCTAAACACCATGATTTTTGTTTTTTGGGCATTCACCTCCATTTTCGCTTCTTCCACGTATTTCTCTAGCAATTCTAACATCCTCCTTAGCCCGTCTGCATCCTCCGCCATTATCGCTATATCGTCCGCGTATTTGAGCGCGTAAAACTTAACGCCACCCATTACCGTTCCCCCCGTTCCATCCCTTTCCCATGCGTCGTCCACGTCATCTAGCGCTATGTTAAAAAGCGTCGGGCTGAGTGGGCAGCCCTGTCTCACTCCCTTTCCGGTACCAAAGCTCTCCGTTATCCCTTCCTCTGCTAGCACCTCATTTTTTGTCCTCTTATAAATTCCCCTTATCTTTCTCAGCATTTTTCCCCCCACCCCCTTCTTTCTCAATTTCTCAAACAGCCTATCCCTGTCTACCATGTCGAAAGCCGCCCTGAAGTCTACGAAAGCCACGTACAACTTTCCCCCCTTAATTTTAAGCCTGTTGTTTATTAAGGCGTTCAACACAAACACGTGGTCACTCGTTCCCCTGCCCCCCCTAAAACCCGCCTGACTCTCTCTAAGGATTCCCTCCCGCTCCACCCACCCATTTAGCCGTCTGACCATGATACTGGCTAGCAGCTTGTATCCTATATCTAGCAGCGCGACCCCCCTGTAGTTGCCTGCCACTTCCACGTCTCCCGCCTTGTGGATCGGATAGATCCTTGCCAGGTCCCACCCTTCCGGCATTTCTCCACTCTCCCAAATTTGATTAATTATTCCCCGCAACTCCTCTTCCCTTTTCCTCGAGATGCCCTTGAGAAATTCCGCCGCTATTCCATCCTCTCCTGCCGCTTTTTTATTTTTCAAGCCCCTTAATGCCCTTCTCATCTCCAGCCTACCTACTTCCCCGTCCAGTTTCGGCTCCACCGACGCGTCCTTTACTCCACTTTCATCCTCCGCCGAGGCCTGCTCCCCCCGGTCTATCCTCTCCTCCTTGCCACCCAGCAGGTTTGAGAAGTGCACGGTCCACTGATCTTTGCTGATTCCCTCCCCCGCTTTCCTTCTTTTGATTCTGAATTTCGCTACCGCAGCCCACCACTCCTCCATATTTACACTCTCCCTCACCTTCCTCCATCTCTCCTCGAACCATTCTCTCTTTTTCCTATTGCTCAGCTCTTTCATCGCTTTCCTTTCCTGCCGTAAATTACACTTTGCCTTTTCCGCCACCCTTCCCTCCCGCCCTTCCCGTTTCTGATTATCTAACAATTTTTTCAGTGCCCCCCACACCTTTGTTTTTTGTTCCCTACATTCTCTGTCATACCAGCCCCTCTCTCCTTCGTGGGTTCTTATGTTTTTCCTCATTCCCGCCTTCTCCGCTGCTGCCCAAATTGCCTCTTTCAACCTCTTCCAACCCCCTTCCCCTCCCCCCTCGGTCTGCCATGCTCTGTCTAACTCTTCCCCAAATTCCTCCTTGCCCTCCTCCTTCCAAGCTAGTCTTACGCCTTTTGGCTCCTTTGTCCTTTGCCCCCCTTCCCTTAACACCCTCCCCCTACCCCCTTCCAGCTCGAAGGCTACCGGCAGGTGATCCGACTCCGTTCGCGGAATCACCTCCATTCTTCTAATTACGTCCTCCTCCTCGTCCTCGAGCCCAATGAGAAGGTCGAGCACCGAGCATGCCCCCCCTCCCCCGACATCGGTTACTTTTCCTTCCTCATCCCCCTTCGTCCTTCCATTCATTACCGTCAGTCCCAAGCTATCACAGAACTGTAATAGTTTTCTTCCCTCCGCATTTAGGACTTCATTCTGCGAGCGCCTTCTCTCTTCTCCTTTTCCCTCCCTTTCATCACACGCGCTTCCCTGTTCACATCCAATCCTCGCATTTAGATCCCCCACAATTACTATAGCCGCACCGCAACCCGCGCCCGCTTCCACACACTGCTTCAGCGCCTCTTCCACTCGTCTAAAGCCGTCATTCACGTAAATTTCAATCAACCATAGATCTTTGTTCAAGCTTCGCCTTCTTATTTTTACAATTAATCCGTATTGCCACTCCTCGATTTCACACTTATCGCACATACTCTTTTTGACGCCTACTAAGTGTCCCCCCGCCGCGCGTCCCCTTGTTTTATCTCGTATCGCCGCCTTCGCCCACCACTTGAACGCTTTGTCGAGTCGTTTTAGTATCCCTTCCTCTTTCCTTCCCTCAACCCATGTTTCCTGAGCTAGTATTATGTCAAATCCGTTCACAAAATCTTTCGCCTCCCACAATTTGCCGGACCCCGCGACATTCCACCTCACCGCTCTTATAGCTCCGTCGGCCCTTTCAATTCTTTCGCCCCCGCCCCCTCTGAAACGGCACTCTCTCCATTTTGCCCTCTCTCTCGACCCAGTACCACCAGGCCCCATCCACGTACATTTTCATGTAACCCAAACTCACCGTCTTCCCCGTGCGCCTGTTCACTGCCGCTTCTTTTTTCAGCCATTCCGTCACGGTCGCCTCTCGCGCCGTTAGGTCATCCCCTATCCAGATTCCAGTGCCCCTCAACTCCGCCCTTCTTCTCATGATACTTATTTTATTCTCCTTAGACTCTAACGCAACCACCGTACCTCCCCCAGTGCGCCACACCCTTTTGATTTGTGGGGTAATCCCCGTTTTTGCCCACACTACTCTGTTAATCTCCCGCGCTATTACCCGCTCATTCCCGGCCGTATTTATTCCTCGTATTACTATATTACACTTTCTTCTATTTCTCTCCTGCGCTTCCCAGTACCATTCTTCTTCGCTTAGCGCTTCCGGCTCTCGCGTCACCCTGCCTCTGTGTCGTCGCCCTCTTTGTAGCCTCCACTCTCCCCCCTCCGACGGCTTCTCCTCTCTGTTGGCCGATCCTCTTGGTTCTTCTCCGCTCGCCTCGCCTTCTTCGCGCGGCGTCCAGTGCCCCGTGCTCCCGCCGATTATTTCCTCTCCGATTTCATTCTCGTCCCATGCTCGGATCACCTCGGGCTTTCCTCTCTGGTAGTTTTGCCGCCATCCTCTCTCGTCCATCTCGCTGCGTCGAGCCGGCGAACCTATTTCCCTGGCCCCGTGCTGTTTTTGGTTTCGTCGTGGCTCTTCTCCTTCCACCTCGTCGTCTGCCGTCTTCCGTTCCTTTGCCCGGCCGTTTGTCTGCCTGTCCACGTTCCCTCCTGGAAGCTCTCCGCATTCCACTTCTCGCTGTAGTCTCCTTACCTCCCGCTGCAGTTGCTCTTTTTCCTCGTCCCATATCGCCTTGTCCTTGTATCTCAGGTACCTCCATTGTTCCGCTTCCGCTAGCAGTCCCCTGATAATTTCGTTCATCTTTTCGCACCGACAAGGTAAAGGCGCAATCTCCTCCCTGATTTTCCTGATCAAATCCTCGCACCTATTTTCCCCTTTTTTCTCCGCCTCACGGAGGGCCCGTCGAATATCCTCCAACGTCGTTTTTTGTTCGCTCTCACTTCTTTCCAATTCGACTTCACTTTCCCCCTCCATTGCCCCCGGGACTTGCTCCCATTCCTCTAACTCTCCGTCCTCCACCACAGTGTCCGACGGATTCGATTGCTCTCCCTCATCCTTGTCCTCACTTTTCCCTTCCTCCTGTTCAATGTCACTTTCCCCCTCACTGCCACTTAAGATTTCCTCATCCAGAATGTTCTCGTTCAAGTCGACCGAGTCCTTCGTCGATTTCCAGCCTGTCATTCGGCGATAACGCCTCTTTGTTGTCTGGGGTGGCGCTGGTGGCGTTGGCGGTGTATGCAGCACCTTTGCCCGCGCTGCTGCCGCCCCGACGCCGAAAAACTCTCTCACGTCCCTATTTCCCTCCGCCTTTTTGCTGAGCGGTGGGCGCCCTCTCCTTTTCTTTCCCGAGCCGTGGATGCCCGGCCCTGCCACACCGACCGTATTCTTCTCCGGGTTCCCCACCTCGCCGTGGCTCTGCCGCTCGTCGTCATTTCCCTTTACTTCCCCTCCGGCACTTTTCTCCGTCCTAACCTCACTTTCACGAGCCTCTATTTCTCCACTTTCCCTGTTTCCCGCACTCATCTGCATCGCTTCTTTATTATCTCAGGTGATTCTTGGGCCTTCCCTCCTCTCCTGCCCCACTTTTCTACTTTTTCCTCACTTTCAAACCACTCTATCTACTAACAGATTTCTTTGATTACTCGGCCCACGTCTGGCCTCTCGACTTCCCCGAAGCAGTCTTGTGCCAAGATGTTCCTACCTCATCAAAGATTAACTTAAGTAGACCTGTTGTTTGATAATAATTACAAAGTTAAAATAATCAACGTTTTGTTTTATTTCATATAAAAATAGGCCCCTAATATCAGATAGAAAAATGGAGTTTGGGCCCTTCGATCGGATATCCGGTTATCGGCAACCTTTTTGAAAACCATCATTCCTGCAATTTTTTGTAAAACATAGTATAACTCGAAATAATCAAATGTCATGCGTAAAATAGTTATTACCATCTTGTTGTATTTGACATGTAGATTGGAAAATTGTAAAATTTGAAGGTCTTAGTAATTATTTAGTTTTTTTTTCAATTTCGAACAAAAGTATCCCGTATATGGTGCGCCTGCCCTGCGTGTGTGTGTGCGCATGTGCGTGTGTGCATTAGGGTGGTCCTTAATGGGGTTGTTGAAGAATCTCGACAAGTGCGCCCCCCAGATAGGTTCAAAATTAATAAATAAAAATGTGTGCGAAAACCCAGCTATGTAGTCCAATGAGAAGACGTGCCTGTAAGCTTGTTTTGTTTCCCATTTGAATAACATGGAATTTTTTCAGACTAATTCAGTTATTATTTTTTGGAAGTGCTCGTAAGCGCGCAAAACATTCTTCATTCACATCAATCTATTGTTAATGGCTATAACTACGCGCACATTTTTTTTACACGACCTCACCTGTATATTATCGATAACGGCGAACCGATGAACGATGATAACGACTGATAAACGATTTCAACACAAATTGAAATTTATTCAAATATCGTCTATCAATATTGTAACCCTTCGAAGCATGGTCAACCAAAGACTGACAGAGTTGCGATTGCCTAATAAGAAACACTTTTACGCGCCATGTGAGGATTCGCCCGTTTGCAAGGTCAGGTTAGTAATACATTCAGTTTAAATTATGTATAATCTAGAAGCTCACTAATTCAGAATATAAATATTAATGTGAAATATTTTCAATATCATAAAAATGTTCTTTATTCCATTAATTTAATTTAAATGAATCCTCAGTCTCCCGGGCTTCAGAGTCGAATTTGTATTCGCTAGGCGGCAACGAATCGCAATTCAACGCCCAGGAAACAAAAATAAGCAACCGACCAGTCGGTCGGCCAGTCGATAACACAGGACGCGCGTAAGCGCTTGCTTACAACGAGACACCGCTTGCCAGAGCGCGACGCTTTCTATCCCGAGCGCGTCCCGAGCGTGAAAAAACAGACGGCGATGAAAACATTTTAATTTTAATTATTATTAAAAAAAAAGTTTAAAGTTTAATCGATGTGTTTTGAAATACGCTAATTGAAATAAATATTTTTTCCTACATGTACAATTATTATTTTTACAAACTTATGACGCAAATAAGACTGCCTTCTAATGAGTGAAATACCGTAAAGCGCCAAGCGGCTAAAAACAGGTAGTCAAGTTGATCAATTTGCCGCCGTGTATAATAATAGGTGGGGTTGGGGACGTAAGGGTTGTGATAACGTCTTGTAAAAAATTTTACCCGTAGATATACCAATTAAGAATAGATTTATGTGAATAATATTTTTTCCAATGCTTAGGAGCACTTCCAAAAAATAATGACTGAATTAGTCTGAAAATTCCATGTTATTCAAATGGGAAACAAAACGAGCTTACATGCACGTCTTCTACAGCTCTGGGGTTTCGCAGACATTTTTATTTATTTATTACGAACATATCTGGAGGGCGTACCCGACGAAATTCGTCAACACCCCCATTAAGGACCACCCTAGTGTGTATAAATATATTTTTGCGGTGCAACATTGTCGAATTAAGCACCGTTAACATATTTTGTCCGAAGCTTAATATTTTTCGGGAACGAGAATACATTTACTCGTAAATACGTACTGGACGCTATATTGATGAATTATTTTTGTTCTTTTAAAACGTAGAGTTAAAAAAATAGGAGGAGGTAGGGGCACCGTGCTATGACACACAACCTAAAGGACGCGACGAAATTTCTGATGGCTGGGGGGGGGGGGGGGGGGGGGATGAAGGCAACGATTGGGCCAAAATTTGTTACAGTTTACCTTTTGTATCCGAATTTTTTTGTGCTTTGGTAGAGACTCTAACAGGCTGATCCTATTTTCAGTCTGTTGCGTAAATTCAAGGCCCTTCAACGATTCCGCGCTGGGTGAAACGTCAATGGTATTTCTCCCGATTTGTTCGCTCGACGTGGATTTTTTAATGCGCACCTTGCGACACTTGTCGGCACCCTCGAGCGGATTTATGTAGAGATTGCTGTCCGCTTCGTCCGTTAGATCGGCTTGCGAATGAAACGGATGAGTCTGACAACTCGCGTACGTGTCCGAACTGTCGACGCTCCCACGGTCGGCGTATGTTTTCGTATAAACGACCGTTGATTCGATTGCTTGTATCGGCGATTGGGCATAAATGTCCGGTTGATAGATCTCCGTTGGATACATTTCCGGCTGATAAATATCGTAAGGATAATCCCCGTAACCGCTCGTCTCTATGCTACTCTCGCGCATTGATCTTAATTCTTGACACACTGGATTACGAAAATCGCTCGTTGCCAATGGCATTATATTTTCAGCGTCGCGATACTCTTTGTACTCCTGAAAAGAGATAAAACGATTAAACGCGAAGAGTTGGGAATTCCTTTTTCTTTATGTTCTTGCGTTCTCGTTCTATGTAAAACGCATCGGGAGTTGCTTCGAAAAAAAAGTAAGAAAATTGTGATGCGAGAAACATTACTTTTTGCTACGTCTAAGCAGTAAAAAATAATTTCGTCGAATTGGACATTTTTTTCTTCTACGTTACAGAAACTCTGTTCATTTAAGGGGGGAGATACCTTTCGGCGAGGAAAAAAATTGCCGTTGAACTTTTGGCTGTTACATGGGATATTTGTTTAAATTAATTTTTGACAATGGCGGAGTTACGGCACGGTTTTCTAAACTGCATATTTAAAACTGGCGTAACGTATAGCGGAAAAACTAATCTTGACCGATTCTGTTGAAATTTGGTATAAACCGTTCTAACCTTATTGTCTAAAACATGACCCTAAATGTTTGAGAATGTCTAAAAAAGTATTTTTTGATTGGAAACTGTAACGATTTTTTCTGGAAAATTCAATCATTTGGTACCATTTAATCGATTTTCAACATTTCTCACTTTTTCTTGGTTCATATCCTGCGTATGAGTGTTCACGGAAGAAAAAACTTTGTTGATCTTTTTTTTCAGATTGCTCCCGCCGACACTACATGTCACGCCGTCTGACACCATCCGCTGCAACCGTTTAGAAGACCGAGCTAGGCGGCCGCCATTTTTAAAGATTAATAAAAAATTTAAAAAGTACCATGTGATAGCCAAAATTACTCTGAGTGTAAAAAATGGTGAAGAAATCTTTCCTATTTAGCAAAAATCATGAAAATCAGCAAATTTTTCCTCGCCTAAAAGTATCTCCCCCCTTAACAGACTCGCTCGTTCGTCAATTTTCCATTAAGTGTAGCAAAATCTTCTCATTCGATCTACATAAAAGACAGAATGGTAATCAACGTTTTGAGCATTCATTTTTTCCGATTCTTCAAACAACGATTCGGAAATGTGGCAGCACACACGCGTTTGTACCGTTTTTGACGAACACCGCGTAAAATTTTTCTATCAATTATTGTCGATCTCTACGAGCAATATTTATGTCTCAATTTTTTAAAGGAATTGTCGAAATATTTTTTACTGATTGCAAAAACGTCACTGTGTACATCGTAAGCAATTTTTTTTCTAGCTATTATGAATGTATTGAAAAGCTGTATAAAAATGTAGTGTCCTTTGTTTATATTCGGATAAAACTATGACCGCGGTTATTGAGAGAAAAAAACATTTTGCAGTGATATAGTGCAATTCAAAATTGTTTCTCGATGAGGCATTAAAAAAAAAAGTAATGAAAAATGTATCCCTGTTACCTGAGTAAGGTTCCTTGTATATAAAATCGATGGATTTTCATTTAAATCCGTTTAGCATACTGCAGAACTCAGAATTCATATTTTTAAACGGTATGTAGGTGTATGGGTAAGTCTCAGGAGGTGTATAAAGAGGATAGAGATAAATGTACAGACACTTACCCGTAACAACGTTAAACTTTTTAAGTACACTTTTGTCATTATTAAATTTAATGATTTTTCAAACGAAAATATTTTATATTAGGCTATGACGACAGTCGAAAAGTGAATAACGTATTTCACTGCTACGTAAAATGAGAATATTTATATATAAGCACATACACACACACACACACACACACATATATAAATATCTTAATTGAACAAATTTACGTAATTTATCACCGGATTCGGAAATGAGCACCGTTCGACTAAAAATCATACGAGCTGTATTGAAAAAATCAAGATTATAAGTTAATACCTGACAAAAAACAATCCACCGTTTAAATACAATACAATATCATTTCTTTTCACTGGCTTGGTCTTTTCAATTCTTAAATCGATAAATCATCATTCCGAAATTCGTCACATCTAGAATAAGTATTAAAAGTATAATTCAATAATAATTAAATTTGTCAAAGTGTTATCAGATAAATAGTCCATCCGTATTTCGTAATGTAAATATTTCGTTGAGATTGTCGGTCAAAGAGTACTCATCTCTTTACAGGTATTTCGAAGAAGGCGTAGACTTATTTATTGATTTTTTTCGATGTAATTCCACGGTACGTGTAGACTTCGACCGTCGAGTCTGCAATGTATCTCACTATGATAAAGAGGAACACGAGGTGAGATACTTAATCGTAGGCCTCGATTGCTCGTTTTTTACTTTTAACAAAATACTTTTTGGAGTTGCAATCCACGTTGTTCGGGGTTGACCATCGAATAAAAAAATCGGTAAGCCCTCTTCCGCAATGATTCTTATAGGGGTTGATCAACATAAATTTTAGAACTTATGATTAGTGCTACGTGATACAGACATACAGACGTACATATATATACAAATCACAAATACTTGTTCAATGAATGAATGAATCGTGCTCGCCTTGCACAGCAATGTATAAATCACGCAAACCGTGTGAAAAATGCGAAATCCCAGAGTAGTTTTAACACGAACGCAATTTTTTCTTTCTCAAACAATCGCTGAAACCCTTTAAACGTTGGAACGTCGAAAAACGAAGGGTCGCAAATTGTGTCTCGATCACGCGATCTATACATTGGCGAGTTTAAGATAGAATGTTAGTGGATTGTAAATACCTTCGTGGTACAAAAGCAACACTCGAATTCACTAGGCAATTCATCGATTCTCTCGCATTTTCTGCCATCTTTTTTTTCTTCATCCTATAATATTAGACATCATTTCATATTTCTATGTACCTTTTTCAATATTTTCTTCTTTTATTAATATTCCGCAGTAACCGAAGGAGAAGGTGAATCACTTTTCCGACCGATTTTTATTTGGCAATGAAGACTGGCGTTCCAAGTATTTCCAATAAAGTATGAATTAATCGGTAATTTGAAGAAGAAAAAGTGGTTCAAATGCTCCGAACGGGAACGATCTAAGTTCACGAAACTAACAGGCGTGTCTACACGCGAATACGCATGAGTCCGTTAAAGTATTTCGATAATTTCCGAGGAGCCTGAGGGACGCACGGTTTTCCTTCAGAAAAGTATATATGCATAAAAAGTATGTTTTACCAGCAGCAGGCACAGCCATTCAGGAAATCACTTGCAATCGATAACAACAATTTACAAACAAAAGAGAATATTTCATATACCGAAATGTATTAATTTGGAGCGAAAGTGTGAACACTTTGCGCGGCATCAATTTCACAAATGAACGTGGTACTCTTACTTACCCAACTGATCACGATCAAGGATTGACTGGCCTTACAGTAAGACAATACAAAAGACACTACCGTTCTTCCTAGTCTGCCGTATTCGTTCAGGTCCCGTGAAAGAATTCAGCCAGGGCTTTGACTAGGCCCCGATTATTTATCCCTTACTCTGCAAGGGTCCTAACATGGCACCTGACCAGTTCCCTTGGAGGCCGGGCACACTTTGGGGACGAGGGCCTAAAGAGGCTTATGAATCAGGGCCCGACTGGTTGCCTCAACAGAACCCGATCGAAGCCATGAAGCAACCCTATTACTGCCCTATAATTATCAGCTTTATTAGTGGATACATATCAAGCGAGATTGGTTAGAATTGACTCGAAAATGGAGTAGTGATTGTAAAAAAATTTGTTTTCAATTATTCCACATTTATTGGTACGAGAGTGCCGGATAACGTTGTGCTTTTGCGTAATGGATACGTCGCGGAGATTAACAAAATTTTCGGACGTAAAGAGTCCGAAGAATGTTTGTACATTGAAGCAAAAGTTTGGAAAAAAAAACAAATGTATTCATGTCCCCAACAAAGTCATCTAAATTTTACGAATGGCGAATTATCTCAAGAAATTCGGTGGATGTTATTTATCCCGTCACGAGCATTGAACGGAAATTAGTTCAATTGAAAATATCGAAGCAACCAAACGGTGCTGTACGTACATATGTGCTGTCATTCCTGCACGCATGAATTATTTAGAAAAAAAATCTATTTTTGTGTTGCGAAATTTATTTTCCAAACATTCTGAATGTTTATAGAATACAAATTGTTTATAGTAAAATTCCACGTGTATGTTTATTTTAAGTGACCTAGCCTAGTGTTTTGTCGATACCTTAAACTTTAAGTATGTCACATCTATGGAAGTAAGTCTAAAGACAAGAAATTCTTAAAAATAACTTTGCAAATATATTTTATGCCCTGCAACAACCACTGACCTGATGAATCCCGTCTGGGCCCTTTATCATTTTCCTCGCTACGACCTTTTTTGAATAAATTACCCAATCCGGTTATTTTCCTGTCGGGGCCTAGTCCGATTGTGTTGTGGAAAGCCCTAGCAGGGAATCCATATTCAAACCCTCATGGGGCCCGAATTTTTTTATCGCTGCGCTCCTAATTTCTTTCACGGGGTGCTTGCAACTTTTTGACGAAATACTTATCACGAATTAGGGCATTTGTGAGAATTTTGTCACAAGCCTTCCGAATACAGACCGGGTCAGATGAATCGCAAATTATCTTGACATTCAAGTAAATCTATGCAAAAATGACATTTCCTTCTAAAGGCCATCAATCGTATTCGGAAGAACACTATACATTCGAACTTTGAAAATCATTTTTTCTGCACACCTTAGTGTAATCTTTTTTTATTCGGCCAATAAGCTGTGCACCAGTCACAACAAAATCTCAGCACGTTCAAAGGCAAATGAAAAGAGTTTGGTTTTGTCGCGCAGGTTTGCGAAGAATGGAAATTTACCGATTGTGAGTTTGTTTTTAGAAAACTTCATTTGTAATGATTTGATGATGATTTATTTTCTCACTACCTAATTATATAGATCCGAAGATTCTTGCTAAGCGTATCGAAAAGTATATACTACAAATTAAATTTTAAATCATTTAAGAAAATGCATTAAACAAGCAATTTTACTTCTTAAAGGATTTTGTAAAGTTTCTTTCCTGCAGCGAATTTATACGAAATCGTTGATTTAAAGTACGGTCTACTGAAAAAAAGGACGAAATATTGCATATAAAGATTATTGTGGATGACAAACCAACGTAAATTAATATTTCTTTATCCGTTTCGCTTTTACTAAGTTGGTCTGACGTATTTACTGTGCTGTAATAAGACCTGACGAGGAGAACTATTTTCGATTATTGAAGAAAATACTCGAAATTGTTTTTAGCATTTCTGAATTTTGGGACGTAGGTGTCGAAATAATGTCGAGTAGAAAAAAAACGAAAAAGTCGAGAACTTACATAGAAAGTACGATCTTTACTCCGTTTCAATAATCCAACTGTTCTATTCTTGCTTTTAACTGATGTATTGTCTGACATAAATACATAATATGTGAAGTTATTTTACAGTAAAATATGTATACGTAACGTAACGATATCTTAAAGACTATATTGAACACATAAAAAATGTCGAGAGAAAATAAAATAAACAAACATCGTGAAATAGAAAAAAAGAGTCATTTATTGAACGTGTTTTACAAATTAGCCTGAACTTATTTCAGCATTTGCGTTGCTGCGACGATTTG